>JAWPHD010014581.1:0-60399 GCA_037043455.1 Cyrtodaria siliqua
CAGTGGAAACACTCATCCACAATGGAAATAAACATAAAGTCACTCAATCTATATTGGAAACACTCCATTGAAAACGGAAATAAACAAGGTCATCAATCCACAATGGAAATAAACAAGACGTGATCAATCTACAGTGGAAACACTCAATCCACAATGGAAATAAACAAGAAGTCACTCAATCTACAGTGGAAACACTCAATCCACAATGGAAATAAACAGGAAGTCACTCAATCTACAGTGGAAACACTCAACTGATAACGGAAATAAACAAGGTCATCAATCTACAGTGGAAACACTCAACTGATAACGGAAATAAACAAGAAGTCATCAATCTATAGTGGAAACACTCAACTGATAATGGAAATAAACAAAAAGTCATCAATCTACAGTGGAAACACTCAATCCACAATGGAAATAAACACAAAGTCACTCAATCTACAGTGGAAACACTCCATTGAAAATGGAAATAAACAAGAAGTCATCAATCTACAGTGGAAACACTCCATTGAAAATGGAAATAAACAAGACGTGATCAATCTACAGTGGAAACACTCAATCCTCAATGGAAATAAACAAGAAGTCACTCAATCTACAGTGGAAACACTCAATCCACAATGGAAATAAAAAGGAAGTCACTCAATCTAGCTAGGTGGAAACACTGAACTGATAACGGAAATAAACAAGAAGTCATCAATCTACAGTGAAAACACTCAACTGATAATGGAAATAAACAGGAAGTCACTCAATCTACAATGTAAATAAACAAGAAGTCATCGATCCACAATGGAAGTCACTCAATCCACAATGGAAGTCACTCATTCTACATTGTCCAGTTTTTTTTTTCTTATATAAAGTTGCATGCGATTACCTTAACATCAGCAACAATATGCTTCAGTAAGAATAAAAAAACACACTTCAAGCTAAAAATGGTGTATTTGAATGGTAACAAAATTCTAATATTTCTTGCTCATACATTTGATAAATTTGACTCCAGACTTGTTACCCAGAATTTCCCTGCCCCATCTTACCTGTTGAGGTACCTGAGTGGTTCTGAATCCATCTCCCCTGCCTTCACCAGGGGTACAACTCTGAAATACACGAACATACAACTACCATAGTAAAATATATAAAATTTAATTTGAGAGACAGGACCAAGATTAGAAACAAATTTATTTACCTGAAGAAACTGTGAAGCGTTCCTGGTACATTTTTAAAGAGGCACTACCTATATATTTTTGTCCACCAATTGATATAAACTTTACTTAATTATAAAAAAGGTAAATGGCAATAATTTCACCCAATGTAATATGTGTTTTGCTGGGGAAAAACAGGATTGAAAAGATCGGATTTTTGAAATTGTATTCGTAATTGTTTTAGACAAGCCGATTGCGGAGATTTTCCGATCTTATTCGTTTACAATCGGAACTACCTCGTCTGATTAGCAAAGAGTTCCGATCGATTTGTTTGCTATCGGAACTGCGCCGAATATTTTGTAATCGCATTGCGCATGTCCGAGAAAATCGTAAAAACTCGTAGTTCTCCGGCAGGAATAAACGGGCTGGGCAGCATTTTATTCAAGATATTGTTTTGATCATAATTAATAATTTACAGAACTGGAATACGAACCATGTTTCTTCTTAGAATACTCATAAAATAGCCTTGTATACATATAAATGCAGTAATATTGAGTATTTAATATTTTACATTAAAAATCGCGTAGATATAGGTAGTGCCTCTTTAAAGACCCACGATCCTTAAACTCTTATTCTGAATAAATAGTAAATCCTTCAACACGTTTCCTTTCAATACCAAATCTTATCAGTTTTCTGGTCATCTGACTTTTACTGAAGATCAATTACACATCAAGAGCAACATCTGGTAAAGATTACTTAGAGCCATCCCAGAGAGAGGGGAAGGATACATATGAATCCAAGAACCTGCCCTACTCTATGGTTCTTTAACATCCTCAGAGGAAATATTCCGATAAACGGAACCATATCATTTATATTCACATCTGATGGATGTGGCTAAAGGAAAGTGTCTTGCCCAAGAACACACCGACGAAACTCAGTGGCGTTGGTGAGGTTTAAACTCGGGTTCTCCAGATTTCAAGTCCACCGTGCTATGCACTGGGCATACCAAGCCCCTAGTTTTTATAGGAGACTTTATTATCCCTTGCATCGTCAAATGTTATAGTTGCTCAAACAAATGTATTCTACAATTTAAGAGGAAAACAGCTGCTTTTGTTTTGAAATTTTATATAAAGTTGTTGATGTCGATTTTTGTATGCAAATAAGCAAAATTGCATAAAACGTATATGCAAGTATCCAATTATTTTCAGACAAACAGTAATATAACTCATTTTGTGCTTCAGAATCGTATGCAAGTATGCAGAATATGTGAATACATGAAATGACAGTTATCTGTCATGATTAAATAGAGTTATTTTTCATGATTAAATAGAGTTATCTTTCATGATTAAATAGAGTTATCTGTCATGATTAAATAGAGTTATCTGTCATGATTGATTAAATAGAGTTATCTGTCATGATTAAACAGAGTTATCTGTCATGATAAGCACCCGACTAAACATATGGTACAGCCACTGATTAATCACTTCAACTTTTATCATCGCTTCGAATCCCACTGGGAGCTCGACTTGTAAGTGAGGAAGTGTCCATTGTTATGGATGACGGGAGGTGTACAGTACTGGTTCTACCCAGGAAAAGAGGGTGGTCTGCCTCCACCACAAAAAAACAATTCGACCATCATATATAACCTTACATGTGTTGATAATGACATAACACAATAAAAAACAAACAAACAAACAAAATCAACTTGTATCAGTATGAATACATTGAAGTTACATGTGATAATCATATGATAATTAAAGGAAATTAGCCCCAACTGTTAAATACCATAACTAATAAGTTACCTTCTCTCCGCTCTACGACAGATGGACCGCGCCATATGAAGGGATGTAGCAGACTTTCCGCCAGACTGAAACATTAATAATATAGAGGTAAGTACAAATATCAGATGCAGACCTTCGGCATCTTGTCTATAATAATATTCAGGTAGGCACAATTGTACGATTCCGACTTTAGGGCCCCTATCAGACTATGTATGGATGGCCCTTCATGTTGGTTTCAACAATATCTTACAATACCCTTCAAAGCTGACATTACTTATCTCACACAATAGTAGACCTGTCAGATTTGGTAAAAGACCTAATACATCTGTATTTATATATTTTTTCAAATTTTAATACATCCTGGCAGTACTATATGTATTTAACATTAATGGCAAAAAACAGTGTTTTTTCTCCCTCTTCAATTCCGTCATTTCAATGGATGTATTTTTCTATATTTCATCCTATTAAACGAATTTCAGAGGCTTTCAATTGACAAAATACATCACAAGTGGAGGTGTTGCAAGGTTTTAATACCGGTAGTATAAAGCTAGTGAGGGGAGGTAGGTGCTGCGTGTATTCATCTATCCATGACTCCAGGTCTGTAACATGTCTGCCATCAAAGAACGTCAGAGCTGTTGAGTATAAACACATGGGTAGAAAATAAATTTTAAACAAGAGATGTCACTAGCAAGTGACAAATGCCCCTGAAGAGGTTTTCTTAGAGTAATTCCTACATTGTTGAAATGTTAAGGGCTAGTTAGAACTCGATTGTAAATAGAAGGTAGAATGAATGATGCGCAGGACACACCTTATGATCATGCTAAACTATTTTGTGTAGTTTGATTTAATTCTCTAGCAATTTTAGAGTTATGACAATAATTGAATTGAATGTTGTTTTAACGGCTCATCAACACAGTATAGGTTATTTAAAGCCGCCCCAAAGAGAGGGGAAGAATACATAGGAATCCGGGAACCTGTCCTACTCTTACCATCGAATGGATTCCTATGGTTCTTTAACATGCTCGGAGGATAGACCGATACACGGGACTGCCCGGTTTACATCCCCATCCGACGGACGAGGCTAAGGGAAAGTGTCTTGCCCAAGAACACACCGAAAGAACTCAGTGGCACCACGGAGGATTGAACCCGGGGCCTCCGGTTACAAATCCACCGCGCTACCGACTGCGCCACGCAAGAGTTATGACAATGACACACTTTTGATGCATTTGACTTTTTAAACAAATGTGACCTTGACTTTTAAGGTATGGACCTTGTTACTGCGTGTGACACACCTTCGCATCATGCTGAAAATTAATGTGCATTTATATCAAAATCCCTTGAATGAATCTGAAAAACACAGTCAATCACGATAACCAGAAATTGTCAGTTGTATTCATAACTTGGATGTAGCTAAGTTTCCAAATACGGAGTCTCATTTCTGGCGAGACAGTGAGATATTTTTAGATGAAAACGTGGACTTAGAGGAACATGACGGAAAATATAGGTGTGACAAAAAAAAAAAAAGAGACTAGATCGGCATGATATATCCTTCTCTTGGTAAGTATTATGCATGGACATTGGGTATTAAAGGTAAAAGGGAATGTAGCGACGCAGCCAAACCATCTTTATTATTGAGAGTTCTGAAAAACTTGGGGAAAAGGTGAAAGAATTATCAAAATCGGATGAAAAACAACAAAGATATGACCATTTAAAGGTTGTTCTAAAACGAATATGGGAGCCGCCATTTTTAGAACTATGACATCATTCTGTCATTTTTTCCCTATATATCAGTAAATTTTCATTTATAAATATTCCTATATAGGGAAATTAGAACCGTGATGTCATAGCTCTCAAAATGGCCGACTTCCATATCCGCTTCTACAGAAACTTCAAATGATCATATCTTCTGTTGTTTATCATCCGATTTTGATAATTCTTTCACCCTTATTCCAAGTTTTTCAGAACTCTCAATAATAAAGATGGTTTGGCTGTGTCGCTACATTCCCTTTATTAAATACGGCAGTTGTTTATGCAAGCATTGCATTATGTCTTCAGAAACCTCACAGAAAGTGGGAACTGGACTTGTACTGCATATTCCATATTTCAACTGAAAGGAATCAAAGCTCAGCCTCCATTTTCGCTACAGAATGTAAATTGATGGGAACTCCAGTACCGTAATACAAGGTCGATTTTCTTGCAGAATCGATATGCATATTTTGACCTCATAGGTAAGCATCCTGTAGTTTCAAAACAATCACTTGAAAACTGTACAAGGAAATAAACACACAAACTTTTCAGATGGACCCTCGAACAGATATATTCCACCTCACAATTCAGTGGTGGGAGAATAAAGACAAGACCTATGAATCTAACAGCTAGTTATATGGGTAGACTTACAGTTGTGTTTCTCTCGGGCAGATGATTTGGGTGTGGCTATGTTGGAACTTACATCTTGAAGAACACACTGAACCTGCAATAAGGTTGAAAGAAATATTAAGCAATCATTTAAGAGTTTTGAATCGTTACAAGAACTTAATCCTTTTAATGTAATTATGTTACATGTATATCATGAATCTTGTTTTTTATGATTAGATATATGCATAATTGTTGTAAATTGTATATGCTATATTTGCAAAATTTATTTTAAAACAACAGGTTTTATATATTCTATTATTGATTCAATTTGAAGTTTATACATTTTTAATGTGTGTTTTATATTGTATTTTAACCGAATGTTAAATGATGATATTTTAAAGGGACACACAGCAATCTTGCTCTATTTTCACTCAAAATTATTTTGAAAACATACTGAAAGTCAAACCTGATAGAGGTTCTGTAAGCTTTTTATTTAATTTCAAAATAACAGATTTTTGCGAAGGCAAATAACTCAGCCAAAATTTAAATTATTCAAATTTACACATTCTATTAGTACATGTATTTTTCATGTACTAATGTATGACATATTATAGCCATTTATCAATATTTAAGACTAAGCAAATTTATTTCAGGAGAAAAACTAATTATGGAATTTAACTGATTTTCCACCATTATTCTCAGAACTAGCAGGAAGTCGTGAGTTTTAGAATAAGAGCTGTCAGAGGACAGCGCAGCTCGATTATTCGAATTTTCAGAGAACAAGAAATGATACACCCGGCATACCATCAGAAAAAAAAGTGAAAACAAAGGGACAAGCTGGATGTGTCAAGAAGGAAAACATTGGAATTTTCATTAAATCAAGGGCCACAATTTTTCTGTGATGACACAGAGGTAATTTGATAATAACTCTTTCAAAGGATACATAACGCAAATTTTATAAGTTTAAAATTTGAAGAAAATATGTTAAAAGTATATGTATTTGACCTTTGACCCCTTTGCGACCTTGACCTTTCATCCAGTGATCTTGAACTCAATAGATATGATCATCGTCCCATTTATAATAAGTTTGATGATGATTGGATAAAAAATTTTGAAGTTATTTACATGTAAAGTAATGCGGACATAAACATTAACCTGATGCTAAGAGCCTATCAACACACAGGTGGGGAAGAAGCCTATGGGCTACGGTGGTTGGATGGTTGTATACGTCTGTTAATGCCCAGTAAGTGTATATATGGTTATAGGGTAGGGATCTTAACAGTTTCCAAATTATGACCCAGAGGCTATGTCCCCAGGGTTGGGGAAGGAGATCGGGGTCTATGCTGGTTGAGTGGTTGTATTTGTCTGTTCATGCCCAGTAAGTGTATACCGGTATATGGATATAAGGTGGAGATCTCAATGGTTTCTATGACCAAGGGGCTATGTCCCCAGGGGTGGGGAAGGAGCCCAGGGTCTATGCTGGTTAGGTGGTTATATCCATCTGTTCATGCCCAGTAAGTGTATATATATGGTTATAGGGTGGGGATCTCAACGGTTTACAAGTTATGACCCAGGGGCTATGTCACCAGGGGTGGGGAAAGAGTCCGGGGTCTATGCTGGTTGGGTGGTTTTATCCGTCTGTTCATGACCAGTAAGTGTATATATGGTTATAGGGTGGGGATCTCAATGGTTTCCAAGTAATGACCGAGTGGATATGTCCCCGGGTAGGGAAGCAACCCGGTGTCTATGCTGGTTGGATGGTTGTATCTGTCTGTTCATGTCCAGTAAGTGTATATATGGTTATAGGGTGGGGATCTCACCGGTTACTAAGTTATGACTCAGGGGGCCCACCTACACCCTCATGTTTCACCTCTTGTGATCCCCGGGGCGGGTCCAATTCTGACTCCAGGGTCACCATTTGTGCAAACTTGGTAGAGGACTACTAGACGTTGCTACATACAAAATATCTAAGCTGCAGCCCTTTTTGTTTCGGAGAAGAAGATTTTGAAGGGTTTTCCTATATACTTCTATGTAAAAATGAGTTTTTTTACCAATTCAGGGGCCATAATTTTGTCAAAATGAATGGAAGAGTTATGGGGATTGTTGGACAAGGTACAGAATTTGATGTGAAACATTAGTTTAAAATTTCAATGCAATAACTCGAGTAGTTTTGAAGTTATAAATCTATTGCACAAAAACTTTAAGGTAAAGACAAGACAATCAAAGGGCCATAACTTTGTCAAAATGAAAGGAAGAGTTATGGGGATTGTTGAATAAGGTGCAGAATTTGATGGGAAACATTATTGTAAAGTTTTATTGCAAAAGCTTGAGTAGTCTTGAAGTTATCAATCTATTGCACAAAAACTTTAAGGTAAAGACATGACAATCAAAGGGCCATAACTTTGTCAAAATATAAGGAAGAGTTATGGGGATTGTTGGATAAGGTGCAGAGTTTGTTGGGAAACATTAGTATAAAGTTTTAATGCAATAGCTTCAGTAGTATTAAAGTTATAAATCTATTGCACAAAAACTTTAAGGTGACGCTTGGGACGCCGTCGCCAACGCCGTGGTGAGTAGGATAGCTCTCACTATTCTTTGAATAGTCGAGCTAAAGACTACAAAAATATATGATATATAAAAAACTCAGCCTATTGAATCAGACGGTAAGGAAGGAAAAAACAACTTTTGTAGATGTTTACTTTATTCTGATGTGTAAACCTGTGTAAAATAGACCTTCAGATTACCATGTGTCCCTTTTATAAACTATGGTAAACAATTATTGAAACAATTATACATGTATGTTGAAATCAGGGTCTTAGATTAACCATGAAGTATTTGAAAATATTAGATATATAATTTCACTGAGTTGTAGACATTTTCTAAAACTGTAAAGGCCAAGGTGATTAAATACATTTGATGGAAACAATTTTGAATACTGCTTTAAATGTGTTTCATATTAATGCAAAGTAACCAATAAAAGTATTCCTATAATACGTTGTTTTTTTCACTTGATAAATAAATATAACACATTTTTACAAGACTGCCAAACATTATCTCACCTGTTCCAATCTGTCCACAAATGTATGGTTGGCATCTTTGCAAAACTCTCCTGCTAACCTGGAGAGACGTTTGAACAATTAGGTTATAAGTGGATGATGTCGCTTGCTAACCTACGATTGGGGAATAACAAAATAACAGTAATGTCATTATTTATACAGATGGCTCAAAAGTTCAAACCAATCTTCTCTGAGGCCCGCTTACAAAATATCTACACAAACAGTACAATATATGAACATTTAAAAGACTTTTCAGGATATGGCTGAGCAAAGGTTCAGGAATGTAGATAGAGTTATGTATATTTAGGTACATACAGAACTATAATACTCTAGAACTGTTTTAGAAATTTCCGAACAATTACAACTGACAAAAGGTATAAAACTAACCCAATAGCAGACGTGAGTTCATCTGCACACCCCAGTGCTTCAAACACATCATCATCCTTGTTTCGTCTCTCTCCAGTGAATGTAGCAGACGTCCCTAAAATGTTGTATTATATAAGAAACATTATATATACGGTATAGCACTGCGTGTTAGGAATTAAGGTCAATTGTTTTACCATTTTTTAATTACTTTTTTTTTTAAAAATGAACGGTAGGTGGGATTTATCTTTTGGAAGCATTTTTTCATTTTTAAAAGAAATTGGTTAAGAAGTTGATAATCCTATAAAAAGACGGGAATCATCCGATTTTCAACACTTCTAATTGTTGATTATATCAATAATTAAAACTATAATAAAGAAGATAAACTAAAACTTGTATGACCTCTTACTCACTCAGTCTTTGATAATTATATGCAAGCAGGTTTAAAGGTCAAAATAGTACTGAATAAATGTAGGTGTAATTGTAATGCTTGATAAATATTTCAAAGATTGCTGTATATCCATTTAAGATTAGATAATTATTTTTATTTTTTATATGTAACCAACCTTTGTCTCCAGTCTTAGTGTAAATCTTTAAATGTCGCTTGCTTTCAATAACTGGAAGTCTGCTATCAAGCCCCATACAGGCTGGCTGTCTGATGCTGTGGAGGACAAATATAGATAAATCGACAAACAGATATAAATAGGTTCATAAAATCTGCTAACAAGACAAATCCCTTTGGCATTTTATCATATCAGCAAAACATTCTTCAGAAATTGGTATTTAGATAGGCATCAAAATATGTAAAAAAATATATAAAATACTTATCTACAGTAACTGTTAGCTATGAGCCCATTTGAAAGGTTTAACCGTCAAATATAGACCAATATTTTTTCAGACATTCTTTGGAGGAATTCAGAACCAGTCTTGCCTCGTTGGCACCTCGTCTCCTAATAGATTCTAAAAGAAACTTTTTCAACCAGCATAGCAATAGTTTACCGGACAAAAATTTTACATTCTATAAAGAATCTATCATCAAATCTGGAGAAAAACAAGCAAATTCGGCGCATTATGAGCCGTACCGTGCGGTGAAGTTTTGCAATAATCCCTTTAATAAACAAAAGTTAATAACTTATTAAGCGGAAACTCATAATCTATTTAACAATGACCTTGACCTTTGACCAAATGACCCCAATAACAATCCCAAGCTTCCTTTCCACGAGCCACACCTTATAAAGTTTCGATAAATTGAAAGTGCAGTTATTAAGTGGAAACCAATTTTCTCTTTATATTATGATTGACCTTGACCTTTGACCACATGACTCAAATAGCAGGTGCGTTCAGGGTTCTTCCATTGATTATCACAATTAACCATGGGTTACCACTGGCAGCTTTGGTACCGATATTACATTTGGCAACCAATAAACTCTGAATAGATATCGGTAGTACCCTAGTATTTAGGTAGATATACCTGGTATGGTACCTAGAGCAGTGCAAGGTTACCACTGGCCACCAATATATTAGCAAAATAGCAAGGTTACCTGACCTTTTTTATACTTAAAACAGAATATTTGAGTTTGCATAGGTTGTAGGTCATATTATTCAATGGTATTTTAATTGGGAGAAAAATCTCGGCAATACAGTATCGGAGATGATGTTCGTCGCCATTTTGAACTTTGGTCATAACGAGGGGACCAATGCTACCCTATGTGTAGAGTCGCGGCAAGATTGGCTACTCACACCTTAGACTCAATCCGGGTAATATAGAACAGAATATAAATTTGACACCCTTAGAGTTATAAATAAATTGGTTAAATCGCTCTCGCAAGTTGTTGCTGTTCGGTCATTACATCCCTCCACAATCTTCTTATATCATGTATATATAAACACAAACTATGTATGTCTAACCCAAGCTTTATAATCAATTAAAAGTTTTAAAACTTAATAAATGCAATGTTAAGATAACGTGTATAGGATGTCAGTGGATTTCTTTCAGCCTGCTGAGTTTCCCTGTTGGCCGTCCGAGTTGACCCTTTTTGTAATTTTTTTATGTTTTGCTGTTTTCTGACAGGAAATGATACATTTGGGATCTCTTCACCATTACCCCTATGCACTATATAGCCAGTTGGTCTGAGACAGATGAAACAATGTCAACTATCTATCTATCTTCCAATAAGTCAAACCCCTGCTGGGGACCTAGACCTGACGCGCGTCAACTGACAAGGCGTTAGTTGAAATAAAGCTAAGGATAAAATTAGAAATATTATACAGTGTTAAAAACAGGTTTAAAGAAGATAGGGCATGCTTTTTAGGGAGACATGTGATTGCCATGGCTAATAGCCAGGCCAAATACACTGGGGGGCAGGGTTACTACTCTTTGAGGTAGGGCATTCCAATGGACTTTGGTTCTGGGGAAGAACTAGTACTTATAATAGTCAGTACTTGTTTGGATATGTTTAAGTGCTAATGACTGGGATGTACGGCTAGGTCTTGGATTTAATTTTAGATTATCTTCCCAGGGGATGGCAACACGGTTTAGAAAGATGTTATTTAGCATTAACAGTCTTTGGTCGATACGTCTTTGGTCAAGAGGTCTCCAGTTTAGGGAGTTCAACATATTTGTAACACTGGATGTTCTGGCATAGTCATGTTTGACCCAGCGAGCAGCTCGTCTTTGTACACATTCAAGTTGGTCAATGCATGTACATGTGTGCGGTGACCAGACTGTGGAGCAATACTTGAGCTCGCGCCTGACCAATGTCTTGTATGCAGTTGCCTTCAGGCTCTCTGAATGTACCTTAATATTACGCCTCATAAAGCCTAAAGTCATATTTTCTTTGTTGGTGACTGAGTCAATGTGTTTATTCCATGTCAGATCATTCGAGATGTTTACCCCTAGATATTTTGCTGATGAGACTGTTTCTAATGTAGTGTTGTGTAGACAGTATTGTGTGTTTATTACTGTTTTGGTTTGGTGATTTGAATTGCTTGGCATTTCGAAGGATTAAATTGCATATCCCATTTAGATTCCCAGCATTCTCAGGGTTAGACAATAACTTTTATGACTACTAGCCTACAGGACTAGTGCCTTCTTAGTTTTACTAGCCCTTCTGAAAACCAACTAGTCCTCCTTTTACTTTTAAAATATCATGGCTTGGTAGCTCCATGAATAAAGCCTTGGCTTTGGAGCTATAGACAGTCATCTGACCAGCGTGGGTTCGCTCCCTGGCTAAGGCATGTCTGAGGGGAAACTTCATAATCCGTCTCTATCTATAGCTGAGGTTTCATTTCCTATATGACTCTACTGCTTGTAAATATTGCAAGACAACAGCTTTGTGACTAGGTCATAGTCAAATTTATTTATAGGCCATGGCCATTATACCCTTCTTTGCATAGGCCTGTATAAGGCATTTTCTACAGTCAAATTTCTATTAAAGTCATGCCGACTTAACTTGGAAATTTCATTCCCCGTTTATGGATTTTTTTCCCCAATTAAAGGCAAAAGGCCCCTTCCCCAAAACTGGGAAAAGGGCTCTGTAGGCACTTACATGATAGCTAAAATACACACGTATGTTGTTTATTTGAATCATATTGTTTTTTGATGATGACGCTTTTCCTATTCTGTTTTTCGTTTGTTTCAATGGAGACAGTTCCGTATTTAAATATCGCCACGTTTGTTTACAATGTGAAAGTCACATTCATCATGTCAATAAAATGCTTAGAAATTAATATAGTGATAGAAATGCTAGTGTCTCTACGAAAAATATGTGGGGATATGTATAAAACGCGAGTTATTTTTCAGCATTTTGCACCATCAAAGAAACAAGAGGCCCAAGAACGTTCTACTGGGTTAAACTGCTCTTATATCAAGGGTTGTCATCACAAAAGTCCCATCAGTACTACTTTTAAAACATTGCAAAAACAAGAGGGTCTGAGTATGGCCCTTAGAGGTAAAAACTGTCAATGGACCGTAACTCCCATCAAAAATCAACGAACCGGAAAAAAACACAATAGGCACATCTAGAAATCATACCAATGATTCCTGCTACGTTTCGTCAAATCCAAAAAGGCGAAAAAAAAAAAGAAAAAAAAAAGAAATTTAACAAGAAAACTGTTATTAAACCAATTTAAAACAAATAAAACAATGAAATAAAAAACTTTAAAAAAAAAACGAAATAAAAAAAAAAAAAAAACCACATCAACATTTACTTCAAATAATAATAAAAAACAGAATAAATAAAAACTAAGGCTTAACAAGGCAAAACAACATTTTTTACTAAATCAAGGGCCATAACTCTGCTGTTACCGGTCCGACCTGGCTGGTTTTCGAATTTGTCCGAGCTTTCATTGATATTAACAATCTGGAAAATGGATGAAACATGAAGGCCCTATCGTCTTAACAAGGCAAAATATAGCATTTTAACTAAATCAAGGGCCATAACTCCGTTTTACTGGTCAGATCTGGCTGGTTTTCAAACTTGTCCCAGCTTTCATTGACATTAACAATCTGGTAAAGTTTGGTAAAGATCGGATGATAAATAAAGCCCCTATCGTCTTAACGAGGAACTAATTCAAGGGCCATAACTCTGCTGTTACTGGTCCGATCTGGCTGGTTTTCGAACTTGTCCGAGCTTTCATTGACATTAACAATCTGGTAAAGTATGTTAAAGATCGGATGAAAAATGAAAGCCCTATTGTCTTAACGAGGTAAATGTTAACGACGGGCGGACGGACGATGGACAACTCGGCATCCCATAAGCCTGCTGGCCTTTGGCCAGTAGAGCTAAAAATGGCCAATCAGTGATGAGTAATTTGACACACCTACACATTCGCACATTCGCAGGTGCTTGTCTTGGTCTATATCATACCCTACTTTACATTACGATATTGAAGAGTTCGAATAGCGAAAAATTGAAATGATTTGGCAATTTTCGACATCAGGATTATATAAGATCACTTAAAATCGACATTAATATAATAAAAACAACTAGCCCCTCGGGCTTGTCAACTGTGAGTGTTTACTAGTCCTTCTCGAAAGTGACTAGCCTCGGGCTAGCGGGCTAGCGTTAGTGTCGAACCCTGATTCTAGTTCTATAATGCGTTTTGGAAATCTGTCGGAGATTACCTGGATTGACCCTACCCATCTGCAAACCGATAAAAACGGAAACCAATGGTTACCAATTTGAAGAAGAATGATGCTATATTTTTAATTTACCGTACACTGCATAATATATAATATTCATAATATTTGTCTGTTATGCAACTGATTATTTTTACACAATGTTACGAATGTACGTTTTATTTCAAAATTTTACCCTTTCTTTATAGAATTTCCCTTTTGGAAATAATAAATAGCTTACACATGTTGTGCTCCATTTAGTATTGACCGTGTAATATCACCAGTATGTCGTATAACCAGGGAACAAATAGATAAACTTCTTCTCATTGTTCTACTTTCGTTTTGACCTCTACCTTCTTATTGAAGAGCATTTCTATCCGGTGCTGTGTGCAATCATCTATATTAAAAACATCTCTTACTTTTAATACTCGCAAGAAGAAAGTCGTTGTTTCTGCTGCTGTGGCAGTCATTTTACACGGAGAACATGCAGTTGTTTATGGAAAGGTTATATACGTTTTGACAGCTGACTATATCGAATAGGATAATTGATCCGCAGTTTCGTACCCCGGGCCTTTCGTACCCGGGACCTTTCGTGGACATTTCGTACCTTGTACCTTTCGTACCCAAATTGTGGGTAGGTAAACTATGCCTTGGACGTTTCGTACCAGGCTGTTGGACATATCCTACAGAATATTTGTAACCCTAAAGTAGTAAAAAGCCTGTCTGTAACTCATAGTCAGTTTTTACCAAAGTCTAATTGTCACGGTTATGGATATCTAACAGGTAGATTGATGTTGCATTGTCTGGCCGGTTAGCTCAGTCGGTAGAGCATCGGAACGGTAGTCCGAAGGTCCCGGGTTCGAGCCCCGGTCTGGCTGCACATTTTTCTAGCCCTGTGACATTTGGCGCCCAACGGGGGACCGTGACTGAGTAAACTTCGAGAAACATGCAAATGATTCTCTGTACCCATGGAAATTCGAGGACGAATTTCAGTCTGTAGGGGGAGTGTGTCACGGTTATGGATATCTAACAGGTAGATTGATGTTGCATTGTCTGGCCGGTTAGCTCAGTCGGTAGAGCATCGGAACGGTAGTCCGAAGGTCCCGGGTTCGAGCCCCGGTCTGGCTGCACATTTTTCTAGCCCTGTGACATAATAAAAAATGGCAAAGCTTTATCACCAAGGTCATCACCAGGGTCGGGTTCTTACTTAAGATATATGGGAGGGTCTGTTGTACCTGACAAAAATCAGAGTAGGGTTCTTACTGTAGATATATAGTATGGTCAGTTATATCTGATAATGAATAGTCAACCTGGAAACAAATTCTAATAATAATCAATACATACATGTCACTTCCAGAGACGTGCATGTAGCCCAGAGGAGGCCCGGGCTTTCACATTAATTTCAATTTTTTTCTAATAATGATAGTAATAAGTTTGTGCAAGAATATATATCTTTTTATTATCCATCCGTGAATGCGAATGATTCATGAATGACACAATTTCAGATAAAGATTCACAAACTGACGAGAGAAAGAGGATACTCAGGGCCTTTTTACCAGTTTTCCCCCCATAAATTGGAACAATAACTTAGCATGTAATCGACAACATTGCTGCATTGGTGGCCTATCAGGTAATTTTTTCTCGAATTATCTCTAAATCAGCAAAATGATCACTGTTCATATTGGAATGGTCGTTTGTTTATCAAACTGTATTCGTTTATTTATTTTTTAAATAGCTAACCACTCCTACGCCGTAATGAAAGAACAACACATGGCCTCAGCATCCTGTATTATGGCTCTGGAACCAACACCCCACCAAACTGCTACCTGACCTTGCTGTTATCAGGGTCGATATACATTACATTTATATATCGACCCTGCCTTTATGCACGTGTATACAAACTCTGCTATTGACTTGGACAAAACTATAGTGTTTTGCTGCCAAAAAGCAACAAAGAATTCCATACATGTGAAAAATGAATACCGGTAAAACAAAATAAGAAACAGATTGACTAAATATTGTTTATGGCCCAATGGATAGCGGGCATGACTCTGAATCCAGATATCACATGTACCAGCCTCACTAGCACCACTGGTTTACTTTGTGTCTGCAAACAAGACATTTCCTCTGGCCTCTTCTGTCGGATGGGGACCTTAAAGTAGCTATCCCGCCAAATAACGACAAAATTACACTACAAAACCGTTTATCAAAACTCTATCCAGGTGTTCAGGTCATATAATAATGTGTCGATTAAAAGTATAGATTTATTAACGGCTTCTTAGAATACCTGTGATTGAATATGTGTAAAATGAATTATGAGTTGGTAACTCTTAAATTGAAGCTCCAGTTTTGATGTTTGGCCCGGCTGGTTAAAGCCGTTTATACTGGTCTATAGAGTTTGAATTCTCAAAATATGTATTTAAAAGTTATATATAAACTTCAGGTGTTCAGGTCATATAATAATGTATATGTGCCGATTAAAAGTAGAGGTATATTAAAGGGTTCTTAGAATAACTAAACTGTGAATATGCGTTAAATAAATTATGAGTTGGTAAAAGCTGGTGAAAGCCGTTTATATTGTGTCTATTCAGTCTGAATTCTCAAAATATGTAAGTTATACATATTAACCTCGTTGTCAGTAGGTTTATAAATGGTGTACCTATTTTGTAAAATGTGGCTGTTGTTGGCGGGATAGCTACTTTACCTGTGCAGTCCTGCATCCTTCCCATCTCTGGGGCGACTTATAACCTAAACAATGTGTTGATGTGCCGTCAAACAATAATATTCAGTTATTTATAAACTTGTATGCAACTTGTTTAAACATAAACTTTTTTATTAATACTCTTAGAAAATAAGACTTTTTAAATTAATAGAAAATTGCTTAAAAACTACACTGAAAATGGCGCAGAGCAAATTTTCAGCATTCTAAATACTATAAGGAATTTCAGGGTGAGCCTTTCAGGCAAAGTTTCAGGGTGTCTTATTTTGGATTTCATCCAACACATATTTTTGGACCGAAATTCTAATAGAATTTTTTTCTAATTTTTGATGGAGCACTTTAACATTGAAAATGCCTGATCAAAAATAACTTTTGATTTTTCTTTCTCAAAGTCTTATCCGATTTCAAAAAGTAAAGTATGTTTATTAACCGTCTGTTTCACTGATGTAAAGCATCTCCGTGGCCGAATGGTTAACGACGTTGTGTTGTAAACCTTCGCCCCTCATCGCTGCGAGTTCGAATCCCACAGGGAGCTCGACTTGTGAAGAAGTGTCGATTCTTACGGATGGCGGGAGATGTACAGTACTGTTTCTACCCAGGAAAAGTGGTGGTCTGCCGCCACCACAAAAAATTGATCGTCATATATAACCTTACATGTCTTGAAATTACGTAAAACACCATACAATCAATCAATCTATTTCACTGGTATATAACTTATTATTTAAACTCTGTCTTAAAATGCAGTAAAACAGTAGGCGTTTCAAAAGACTTGGTGGAATGTCTTTATTCTGCATACATTTTCTTACTGTAAAGCTCTATAGATGTGGCTTCTAATGACCGAGTCTGGTGGGTAGAACCGACGATTAGTTCGACTGGTCTGCACTTGTAACTCTTTCTCGACATAGGTTGTCAGGTGTGGTTTCAGCTCCTTAACTATCCTCATACCATCGTTCACTAACGAAACTATCTTTGCTGCAACAACCTTATCAATCTCTAACGCAAGACCTGCAAGCTGTAAGATGGGTAGAGTAATAAATTTCATCAGGACTTTCTTTTGTATTTAAACGGACACATGGCATTCCTCAATGGCCCTCTTTTATTCTACATAACTTGCAGACATGTATTTCATGTATTTGAAAATCAATACTTGAATAGTTCAAAGAAATGGACGAACCCTAAGTTCATTTGACCTCCAAATGTGACCTTGATCTTTGACATAAGAACCTGATCCTTGTGCATGAAACAACTTCTCAATGTGATTAACATTTGTGTGAAGTTTCATGAAATTCCCTTCCATGCTTTCAAAGTTATGGCTGAAACATGATTGTTTTGGATGGACGAACAAACAAATGAACGGATGGACGGTGCCATTACTAGATGCCCCCACCCTTCAAGGGCATAAAAAGTATTTCCCATTTTACCAGTCCCTTGGACGAGAGTTAAAACCATGGTCCTCACATACTCCATTGGTTGATATGCTGGAGGGACTATAAACCTTCAAATTACACACAGTAATGTACACACATTAACCAGTAATGTGCAAAAAACTATGCCAGATTGAGAACAAAAGCTCTTGTCACCTTTCGAGTAATCAGGCGGGCAAATTGCAACAAGTAGTTACCTCTCCCTCAGGGTGACCTGAATGACCATTTTCTGTACTTAATTTGTATTTCAGCAAATGCATGGGTGCCTTCTGATCTTGATCTTGGCATGCCATCTTCAGCTGTTTAGACGACAGTGTTTTTATGTACTTCATGTTTCCAGACTGTGAAATCTAAAACAAAACAAAAAAGGATATTTGTCAGTTCTAAGAATACCTTATTAAGCTCTAAGTATATTACCACAATAATATATTAATGCCATTGCCTGTATCTGCAACCACCATCTCGCTTGCCAGAGTAACAACGGCACTCTTTGTTAATCCTCTGGCACAAGTCTGCCCGTCGCTCATCTGGTAACGAAGCGGGATTTATTGACCAATCAGATGCATTCACTTTAAATTGAAGCGGAAATGTTCGTCAGTTTAAATCTAATTTACATATCATATATAAACCAAATCAATGTTGATATCAATTAAAAATAGAATTGATTAACCAAGACTTTAAAGGGACACATGGCAATCTTGAAGTGTTTGAAATGTGTGTGTGTGTGTGTGTCGTTCTAAGGTTTAAAGTCCCTCCGACAACAAACACGACAAGTGCAATCCGATGACATGTATCTTGAAATGATGGTCACAATAGAGTCTGGACTTTTCTGCGTGGAATGTGTAGGTTGATCTGGTGCTGCTGTGCTGTGTAGTCGTTTCCGTTGTCTGTGTGTAGATGGTGTGTCGCTTTCGCTCTGTGTAGTTGGCGCTGCGGCGGTAAAGTGTTGTCTGGCGTGGCGTTGGCTACTACATCCGCTAGGTGGTGCTGTCCTACATCCACTACTGGTATTGGGCCGGGTCCTGTCTTTGGGCCACACCCGCCAACTGTGAAATGGGTGTCTCGATCTATATATCCAGAATCATGTTTACTTTTAACCTGGTCACATTTAAATAAATACAATTTAAGACGTATTTACTGTTTTGTATTATTCTACTATAAGTTTTAATATATTACTGGTGCAATAATATCAGAATTGAATAATATGCAAAGTTGCTTATTGATATTCTTATATTTAATATTAATGATTGAACAAATGTAAGTAATTCAGAAAAACTAGCGGGATGCCGTGACTTTTAAAAAAATCAAGATTGCCATATGTCCCTTTAGTCTCTCTCTCTTTAAATGCTTTATAAAAATGCTTATAATTGCTTAAATGTGATCAATGAAATGGTACATTTATTTTTAGAGCAGCATATCAAACATGGTTTAATAACTATATGATTAGTTTGTCATTTTTAGCTCTACTGATCAGAGATCAGCAGAGCTTATGCCGTGGTGCGGCGTCCGTCGTCCGTCTGTCCGTAAACTTTTATTTTTGTAGCGACTTCTCCTCTGAAACTACTATATGGATATTCATAAAACTTTACAGAAATGTTGCCCATAAAGTCTAGTTGATCCTAGCAAAAATTCATGTTGATGTGAAATCCAAGATGGCCGCCAAAGCTAAAAATAGAGTTTTAAAATACAAGTTTGTAGTGACTTCTTCTTGAAAACTATAAGTGATATTGATATGGGACTTTTTCTAAAATGATCAGCATGACATGATGTTGATCCTAGTCAAAAATCGTTTTGATTCAACGTTAAACATGGCTGCCAGCGGCCATCTTTGTTTACATAGAGTTATATAGTAAAAACTTGTAGCGACTACTACTCTGAAACTACTTGGCGGATTGTCATGAAACTTTACAGGAATGCTGCTCTTGATGTCTAATTGATCCTAGAAAAATTTCAGGTCGGCCGGAAATTCAAGATGGCCGTCACAGCTAAAAATAGATTTTTAAAAAATAAGTTTGTAGCGACTACTTCTTGAAAACTATAAGTGATATTGATATGGGACTTTTTCTAAAATGATCAGCATTACATGATGTTGATCCTAGTCAAAAATCGTTTTGATTCAACGTTAAACATGGCTGCCAGCGGCCATCTTTGTTTACATAGAGTTATATAGTAAAAACTTGTAGTGACTACTGCTCTGAAACTACTTGGCGGATTGTCATGAAACTTTACAGGAATGTTGCTCTTGATGTCTAATTGATCCTAGAAAAATTTCAGGTCGGCCGGAAATTCGAGATGGCCGTCACAGCTAAAAATAGATTTTTAAAAAATAAGTTTGTTGCGACTACTTCTTGAAAACTATAAGTGATATTGATATGGGACTTTTTCTAAAATGATCAGCATGACATGATGTAGATCCTTGTGGAAAATTATTTTGATTCGACGTTAAACATGGCTGCCAGTGGCCATCTTTGGTTACATAGAGTTATATAGTAAAAACTTGTAGCGACTACTTGTCTGAAACTACTTGGCGGATTGTCATGAAACTTCACAGGAATGTTGCTTTTAATGTCTAATTGATCCTAGAAAAATTTCAGGTCGGCCGGAAATTCAAGATGGCCGTCACAGCTAAAAATAGATTTTTAAAAAATAAGTTTGTAGAGACTACTTCTTGAAAACTATAAGTGATATTGATATGGGACTTTTTCTAAAATGATCAGCATGACATGATGAAGATCCTTGTGGTAAATTATTTTGATTCGACGTTAAACATGGCTGCCAGTGGCCATCTTTGGTTACATAGAGTTATATAGTAAAAACTTGTAGCGACTACTCCTCTGAAACTACTTTACGGATGTTCATGAAACTTCACAGGAATGTTGCTCTTGATGTCTAGTTGAATCTAGAAAAATTTCAGGTCGGCCAGAAATTCAAGATGGCCGCCACAGCTAAAAATAGATTTAAAATAAATAAGTTTGTAGCGACTACTTCTTCAAAACAATAAGAGATATTGATATGGGACTTTTTCTAAAATGATCAGTATGACATGATGTTGGTCCTTGTCGAAAATCGTTTTGATTTGACGTTAAACATGGCTGCAGCGGCCATTTTTGTTTACATAGAGTTATATAATGAAAACTTGTAGCGACTACTTCTCTGAAACTACTTGACGGATTTTCATGAAACTTCACAGGAATGTTGCTCTTAATGTCTTATTGATCTTAGCAAAATTTCAGGTCGGCCGGAAATTCAAGATGGCCACCACGGTTAAAAATAGATTTTCAAAAAACAAGTCTGTAGCGACTACTTCCTGAAATCAAAATCAATCAGTAGAGCTTCAAGGTCATTGACCTCTTGTTATACTTACAAGTATGAGTTAATCGGGTCAAAATAAGAACTCTGGAATGGTGTGAAACAAAACTATGTCAAACAAGGGAAACAAAAATATATAATTGTTTATCAAAGCGTATTAAAGAGACAGTCGACAAAGTTTTCGAAAGTCATAACTTCGTATCTCATGTACACTGCACTTATACATAGAATGAACAGCTTGCAGGGCCAAATGGTTTATTTATAGTCCAGGCAGTGTGTAAATAACAATCAGTTTTAATGACTGCCAACAGTTTACCAGAGAGTAAATCTTAAATGATTTGTAATTAACACTGGTGAATCGGGTGATTAAAGAAACTAACCCACCAAATAAAGGCAAATTACACTACAAAACTGTTTATCTAAACTCTATCCAGGTGTTCAGGTCATACTATAATCTGTATGTGCCAGTGTTTTTTTTCTATTTTTTGGGAACATAACCCATACCTTCTCAGTTGTGAATTTTAGCGCGATTTTTAATAAAATTCGGAAAAATATAAAGTAAAGCATTCCTTTCATAATTATATCTTTAATACTGTTTTCTGTAAACCAAGATAATCAGAAGCATTTATTTAAGCTTTTAAATCTTAATCATTGGATTGGCACATTTAAAAAAAAAATTAATTTGGAATTTTTTTTCTCTTAATTAGGAAAAAAATGTATGTTTTGGCATTGGGAATATGACCGAATTTCGGCTATAAAAATAGCCAAAAAAAACCCCTGTTAAGTGCCAATTAAAAATATAGGATTTTTCGCTGGCTTTTCAAATACCCTTGATTGAATATGCATAATGAATTATGAGTTGGTAACTCTTAATTCAACGTTCCAGTTTTGGGGTTTGGCCTGGCTGGTTAAAGCTGCTTATATTGTGTATATAGAGTCTGGATTCTCAGAATATGTAAGTTCCTCGTCATCAGTAGGTACAGAAACGGTGTATATATAATTATATGTTAAATTTCGCTGTTGTTGGCGGAATAGCTACTTTAAATGCAAATGTCAACAGTTATACTGTACACTAATAATCGACACGAAGTCTGTTTCATCTCTGTTAAAGTTCCCCGGCCATGTTTGGTTTCATGAACATGTTTATGTTTATTTGAATCAAAATCAATACGCTTAGATATTTACAATTCACACGTTAATATAAGATATTATTTGATGACGTAGAAAACTTTGAACATGTAAATTAATCCACAGGTAAATATATTTATCAATTATCTGGCAATAGTTGTGCAGCTATACAATTCAGATTTATCTCATTTCCCCGTGGAGTCACGCGGTGGTGAAAGTAGTATCTACGTCATGCAAATAATACTTATTTTTACATACAACTTAGTAGCGGTTTTAAATATATGTTTCTCTCCAGGACTATCAAGATCAAGAAATGTTCATATGATGTTTAAGAGTTAAATTTGTTAACTGATAATACTACAAAAAGGGTGGCCGTTCACCTTTAAAGTTCAAATCAACATATTGTGATTATAGATATTATAGAAATAGTTTGTATGGTGTTTTACAACATTTTCAAAACATGTCAGGTTATATATGACGGTTGATTTTTTTTGTGGTGGAAGCAGACCTGGGCAGAACCAGTACTGTACACCCCCCGCCATCTGAAAGAATCGACACTTTCTATAGAAGCTATTAAAAATTACAGCCTTTTCAAACCTTGTATTCTGGGAACAGCAAAACAGCAGCAACTTTAATCATGGCATTACATCCCAGTTTTTTGGACGGCTTGATCAGCTTCCTCCTTTTAATAGCATGATATTCATTTTCCGGCTCTACTGCCTGTCAAAGTAAAAAAAAATGCAGGATAGTGTTTCCTAATATTGCGGTACTTACTGTTTAGGGCTAAAATAAATACCAGTTATTGTAACTGTTTCGATTTTTTCACGATCTTTATTGACTGTAGTTCAATACATCTTTAGGCCCGTGTGGTTCCCGGGGGCCCCCGTTTGGTCAAGGGGCAAAGAATAGGGCCACTGCAGATCCCTTTGGAGGGGTAGACAGAGGGGTAGAATCCCCCCAAATTCATGTTCATTTTATCATTTTTTGTTCATGTTCATTAAAGGTCTTCATCATGATCCCTGCATTGTTTCAGGTGCTATCTCGCTCGCATCAAAAGAGCAGTGGCAAAAAAACAATAACGTGGCTCCAGCGTAAATGGAGTTTCTACGATAGAATTTACCGCAACTCTGCAGTTCAGGGTGAGAAGGTTCTAGGCCCATTTTCCATATTTTATCTCGATGTACATGGAAGATGAGCCTGGCATGTTCATGCCTGTTAGGCGCCATATAACCTTTTCATGTGTTGGTGCGCCTTAAAACCCCAATTCAATTCAATATATCTTTAGTCCATTAATTTAAATTGAGACACGCTGAATGGTGAAGACTGACGTACTGGCTGTAAATGGAGATAATCCTTTAATGTCGTGGTATTTCAATATTTGCCATATACATGGAACATTAAATTGAAGAAAAAATCCAACGGATGAGTGCGGCAAGGATATGCTTAATTGAAAAAGTCGTATTTTTGAAAAGTGTAAATAAGCAAACCATTTAGATAGTCATTGGTATGTGATGATAAGCAAACTAAGATAAATGTATGGAAACATGGAGATAGTTCATTTACCCACCACAGAAAATTATAAATTAAACATTTTTTACCAGATTTTAAAGGGACACATCGCAATCTTGAAGTTTTTATCAAGTATCAAAATTAGCGTCTGTACTTATTTATCAAGGAACATTTTAACTTTGAATCTGCTTGCATATCATTAAATAAAATTTTGAGTTTTCAATTTTCTATTTTATTTTAGCAAATATTGAAATGTATTATTGGTGCAGTATTATCAAAAGTCAGTAATATACAAAAACAATTTGGTTTAACTATTCTTATAATTATTATTAATGATTGAAATAATGCATGTTATTTAGAAAAACTAACGGGACGCCGCGAGTTTTCAAAAAATCAAGATTGCCGTGTGTCCCTTTTAACGTGTTAATTCAATGTTTTATTTAATACCTTATTCAACTTAATTACTACAAATGCACCTATAACAGAACAGTAAAGGCATTTCTGGGTCATCAAATTATCGTCCTTTTGTGATCTCCCTTTGCATCATGCTGAGAAAGCTATAAAGTCACTCACCTTCTAATTATTTTTTTCAAGAGAGATCCCAAAGCCCTGGAATCTAGTCTGCTAAAAACAAAAAGTGTGACAGACAGACAGACCTCATGCATATAATTCTTCCACAAAACAAACAGGGTTTGGAAGGCCAAATTCAAGGACTTTTCAAGGACTTTCAATGAGCTGTTTTCCAAAATTCAAGGACTAATATTCGCGCAATGTTATGCCCAAAACAGCAACAAATATTCTAGGAACGCACAACCAATAGCCATTTTTGGGATGAACAGCAAAAATCCAGAATTTAAGGACTTTCAAGTACCTTATCAGATGTTCAAGCACTTTCCAGGCCTTCATTTTTTTTTTCAAATTCAAGTACTTTCAAGGATTTCAAGGACCTGTGGGTACTCTGAAACAAAGTTTACAGGGGCTAACTACTCACCTGAACTTCCTCCTCGAACAGTCCCTTCTCGATGTGGTGTGTGGCTTCCATGGCCTCCGAATTCACCTCATTCATCTCCTCCATCAGCTGTTCTGTGTTCATCTCCATGGCAACATGCTCTTCTACCATCCCATCAGTCTGCTTAATGAGGCCCTAAATTAATGAACATATATTTATATATGAATCTGAATTCCATTCCGTTGCTATGGTTATACTAAGACAGATGACTTAAAGCATTTGGGGTTAGGTTGTAGCTTAAACATAAATTCGTGCATTTGAGAATAAAAAAAGGCTTTGTTTATTGTTTGTAAACATTGCTGGGACTCACATAATATCCATTAACGCATTAGGTTTTGATACAGTATGTCTTGCATTAGCTATAACTGTTCCATTTAACTCAATCGGGAACATGTTTAATAGCGGTACAAAAAAATAGTTCCACTTTGTGAGGTTGAACTCCAAGCCCACTCTAAACTTGCACTTGCGGGTAAGGCCAACAAAATAATATGTGTGGTTGAGGTAACACTGGCAAAAAAATAGGGTAGGTAGGTAGGTTGTTTTTTAAAAAAAAAAAGTTAATTTTATTTTTGTTTTAGGGTCGGCCCCTTAAAATAGGGTCGGTCGGGTTACCTGAACCACACATATTTTTTTATGTGGCCTAAGACAAACGCTGTCCCTGGCCTAAGACAAACGCTGTCCCATTAGAGCTAAATGGAACACTTACATCTGATGCAAGATACAATGTGCTATTGGATATCATGCGAACAACAGAAATATACATATTGTGGTCCCAGCAATGTTTATAAACAATAACAAGAGGTCAATGACCTTGAAGCTCTACTGATTGATTTTGATTTCAGGAAGTAGTCGCTACAAACTGGTTTTTTGAAAATCTATTTTTAGCCGTGGTGGCCATCTTGAATTTCCGGCTGACCTGAAATTTTGCTAGGATCAATAAGACATCAAGAGCAACATTCCTGTGAAGTTTCATGAAAATCCGTCAAGTAGTTTCAGAGGAGTAGTCGCTACAAGTTTTCATTATATAACTCTATGTAAACAAAGATGGCCACTGACAGCCATGTTTAACATTGAATCAAAATAATGTTCGACTCGGATAACCATCATGTCATGCTGATCATTTTAGAAAAAGTCCCATATCAATATCTCTTATAGTTTTCAAGAAGTAGTCGCTACAAACTTATTTTTTAAAAATCTATTTTTAGCCATGGCGGCCATCTTGAATTTCCGGCCGACCTGAAATTTTGCTAAGATCAATTAGACATCAAGAGCAACATTCGTGTGAAGTTTCATGAAAATCCGTCAAGTAGTTTCAGAGGAGTAGTCGCTACAAGTTATCATTATATAACTCTTATGTAAACATACATGGCCACTGGCAGCCATGTTTAACGTCGAATCAAAATAATGTTCGACTTGAATAATCATCATGTCATGCTGATCATTTTAGAAAAAGTCCCATATCAATATCACTTATAGTTTTCAAGAAGTAGTCGCTACAAACTTGTATTTTGAAAATCTAATTTTAGTCATGGCGGCCATCTTGAATTTCCGGCCGACCTGAAATTTTGCAAGGATCAATTAGACATCAAGAGCAACATTCATGTGAAGTTTCATGAAAATCCGTCAAGTATTTTCAGAGGAGTAGTCGCTACAAGTTATCATTATATAACTCTATGTAAACAAAGATGGCCACTGGCAGCCATGTTTAACGTCGAATCAAAATAATGTTCGACTCGGATAACCATCATGTCATGCTGATAATTTTAGAAAAAGTCCCATATCAATATCTCTTATAGTTTTCAAGAAGTAGTCGCTACAAACTTATTTTTTAAAAATCTATTTTTAGCCGTGGCGGCCATCTTGAATTTCCGGCCAACCTGAAATTTTGCTAGGATCAATTAGACATCAAGAGCAACATTCTTGTGAAGTTTCATGAAAATCCGTCAAGTAGTTTCAGAGGAGTAGTCGCTACAAGCTTTCATTATATAATTCTATGTAAACAAAGATGGCCGCTGGCAGCCATGTTTAACGTTGAATCAAAACGATTTTCGACAAGGACCAACATCATGTCATGCTGATCATTTTAGAAAAAGTCCCATATCAATATCTTTTATAGTTTTCAAGAAGTAGTCGCTACAAACTTATTTTTTAAAAATCTATTTATAGCCATGGCGGCCATCTTGAATTTCCGGCCGACCTGAAATTTTGCTAGGATTAATTAGACATCAAGAGCAACATTCCTGTGAAGTTTCATGAAAATCCGTCAAGCAGTTTCAGAGGAGTAGTCGCTACAAGTTTTCATTATATAACTCTTTGTAAACAAAGATGGCCGCTGGCAGCCATGTTTAACGTCGAATCAAAACGATTTTCGACAAGGACCAACATCATGTCATGCTGATCATTTTAGAAAAAGTCCCATAGCAATATCCCTTAGAGTTTTCAAGAAGTAGTCGCTACAAACTTGTTTTTTAAAAACCTATTTTTAGATTTGGCGGCCATCTTGGATTTCACATCTACATGAATTTTTGCTAGGATCAACTAGACTTCATGGGCAACATTTCTGTAAAGTTTCATGAAAATATATTCAGTAGTTTCAGAGGAGTAGTCGCTACAAAAAAAAAGTTAACGGACGGACAGACAGACAGACGGACGACGGACGCCGCACCACGGCATAAGCTCTGCTGATCTCTGATCAGTAGAGCTAAAAACAAGAGGTCAATGACCTTGAAGCTCTACTGATAGATTTTGATAGCTTGATCAGCCATGGGAACCTGTGAAATTTTATGGAAATAGTTTCAGAGAAGTAGTCGCCACAAGTTTTTCTATTATTATTATTTTTATTATTATTATACGATATTTATATAGCACTCTTTTCATATATAACATACGTTCAAAAGTGCTTTACAAGTAAAACAATAATACATTCACACACAGTCAAAACTAAAAAAGAACAATACATGTACATGTATTAACTCTAAGATATGCGAAAATATTTAGTGGTAAAAAATAAAACAACATATAGATTATATTGCTAAGATAAAGTTAAGACATTATTATTATACTGACTAAAATTAAAATCCATGTTTAAAAAAAATAGTACTGTCATAATAAGATGATAAAACAATAGTAATCATTTATGAAATAGTCCAGCTTAAAATACACATCAGCCACTATATATCATTAAAAAGAAATGAGTTTTCAGTGAGCTCTTAAAAGAGTCAAGTGTGTTGGAATTCCGGATTCCCACTGGAAGCGCGTTCCACAACTTTGGAGCAGCAGTTGCAAAGCTACGGTCACCGTATGTAACTGTACGAGATCTTGCTACTACAAGAGTCAGAGTGTCACTTTGGGATCTTAAGTCACGCTGTGGTCTATACACCTTTAACATGTTTTTGATGTAGCTTGGAGATTGGTCATTTAAGGCTTTATAGATGTGACTCAATATTTTAAAGTCAATCCGGTATTGCACTGGGAGCCAGTGAAGCTCCTTTAACACTGGTGTGATGTGGTCGAAACGAGATTTCCTAGTAATGATACGAGCTGATGTATTTTGAACTGTTTGAAGTTTGTTCAAAATTGTCTTAGGTAGACCGCTAAGCAGGGAGTTACAATAGTCAAGTCTGGATGTAACAAGGGAATTTACAAGGGTTTTGGTTGCATCAATGGTTAGATATTGTCTAATGTGACCTATTTGTCGTAACTGGGCGTAACACGACCTACAAACAGCATTCACCTGTTGTTCCATGTCCATTTTGGAATCGAGAAATGCTCCCAGATTTCTAACACATGATGATGGTTTTATCTCAGAGTCTCCAACTTTAATAGATATGTCAGATATACACTCCACATTACGCTTGGAGCAAAACAATATAAGTCCTGTTTTGTCTGCATTTAGTTTTAGCATATTGTGGTGCATCCAGGAGACAATATCACTGAGACAGGCTTCAACTCGCCGTATAACTTCAACTTGAGAAATTTTGTCTAAAGGTTCAAATGATAAGTATAGCTGAGAGTCATCAGCATAGAAATGATGATTTAGTCCATGGTTTCTACAAATTGCCCCTACAGGTTTGGTATACATGATATAGTTTTTGGGCCCCAAGACCGATCCTTGTGGTATCACTCTATCTAAAAAAAAAGATGGTCGCAGGCATCCATGTTTGACATAGAATCAATGAATTTTGTTTAGGACCAACTACATGTCATGCCAGTCATTTTAGTAAAGGTTCCAAATCAATACCACTTATGTTTCTTGACATCAAAACCAACATTCCTGTAAAGTTTTATAAAAGTCATTTTGGTAAAGGTACCAAACGGCTTACGGTTTTAGAGAAGCAGTTGCCACAAAATTGTATTTAAATAAATCTATTTTTAGACATGATGGCCATCTTGAATTTTAGGCCAACCTGATTTTTACTTAGGACCAACTAGACATCAAGAGCATATTCCTATATTCCTAAATATTATGATTTATTATGCAACATTATAATCTCACTCCATTATATCCTACTCTAAATATATTTTTTTTCCTGCTTATAAAAATGTCATAATGCTACCAAAAAGTTTAATTATAAAACTATATCAATTAAATCTATTAAATCCCTTACAACATCAACCTTAGTATATCCTCTTTTTTCTGCTCCAAATAACACTGTGGAACAGAAATGGAATGATCTGTATTCAGAAATTTAGCAGGTGTGTGACCAGACACAGGTCATGTTATGCAATTACTCCTGAGAATTATGTTATCATCTCAGTAGATTTGCTCTTGTCTCAGGTTATAGTTGGAAAATCAGAATTAAAATAAAATCTTACAATTTGTTTTTAGTCTTTTTCTGAGAGTCAAAATACAAAATAGACTAAATCCTTACCCCTCTATGAATGTATAATGGACTGTCCTTTTAATTTGGACCAGTCCATTTGTAGTACAAAGGGGTGTTTTGATCAAATGACTGATGAGCACCAAGACAGTTATTGAGTTAAACCCTGATCAGCCTGCAAGATGTCGTGCCAGTCATTTTGGTAAAGGTTCCAAATCAATATCACTTATGTTTTTTGAGAAGTAGTCACCACAAAATCGCATTTTTTAAATCTATTTTTAACCACTGCGGCCATCTTGAATATCCGACCGACCTGAACTTTTGCTAGGATCAACTAGACATCAAGAGCAACATTTCTGTGAAGTTTCATGAAAATCCATCAGGTAGTTCAACAGAAGTAGTCACTACAAGTTTTCATTATATAACTCTATGTAAACAAAGATGGCAGCTGGTGGCCATATTTAATGTCGAATCAAAATATTTAATGTCGAATCAAAATAACTGGATAAACATCATGTCATGTTGATCATCAATATCAATTATAGTTTTCAAGTAGTCACTAAAGACTATTAAATCCCAAGGTTCTGTCTTCGGGCCAATTCTCTTTCTACTACACATAAATGACCTACCTACTCAAAATAATTTTCTACAAGGATCAACATCATGTCATATTGATCATTTTAGAAAAAGCCCCGTATCAATATCACTTATAGTTTTCAAGAAGTAGTCACTACAAACTTGTATTTTGAAAATCTATTTTTAGCCGTGGCGGCCATCTTGAATTTCCGGCTGATCTGAAATTTTGCTAGGATCAATAAGACATCAAGAGCAACATTCCTGTGAAGTTTCATGAAAATCCGTCGAGTAGTTACAGAGGAGTAGTCTCTACAAGTTTTTACTAGATAACTCTATAAACAAAGATGGCCACTGACAGCCATGTTTAACATTGAATCAAAACAATTTTCGACATGTCATGCTGATCATTTTAGAAAAAGTCCCATATCAATATCACTTATAGTTTTCAAGAAGTAGTCGCTGCAAACTTGTTTTTTAAAAATCTATTTTTAGCTGTGGCGGCCATCTTGAATTTCCGACCAACCTGAAGTTTTGCTAGGATCAATTAGACATCAATAGAAAGAGTCGTGTGAAGTTTCATGAAAATCAGTCAAGTCGTTTCAGAGGAGTGGTCGCTACAAGTTTTCATCATATAACTCTATGTAAACAAAGATGGCCGCTGGCAGCCATGTTTAACGTTGAATCAAAATAATTTTCGACAAAAAAAAGTTTATCGACGGACGTCGCACCACGGCATAAGCTTTGCTGATCTCTGATCAGTAGAGCTAATAACATCTTTTCAAATTCACAAATTTATTTCTACTGGCTGATGTGTGCCATTTATTATGCTCATGTTTTCATGTATATATTTTACTGAATATAAATCAGACAGTTATTTGCTTATGCTCTATAATAAATCAGACAGTTATTTGCTTATGCTCTATAAATGCTTTACTTACGGACAGTGTCCCTTTAATCAAAAGTGCCATAACTATATTGTTTAATATTGAATATTGTTTTTTTAACTTGTCCAAACTTCACTGATACAAAGACCTCGACTTATCCAGAAATGTTCAATTGAAAAATGAATTTGTAGAGTGTTAACAATGTATAACATAACCTTTTATAAATTTAAATTTTACAACATTATGTTTCTAAATCTAATGATGCTGAGGTATATATATATATATAGCTTACATATTTTGAAAATCCAAACTCTATAGACACAATATAAATGGCTTTAACCAGCCAGGCCAAACCCCAAAACTGGAGTGTCCAATTAAAAGTTACCAACCATTATTCATTTTACGCATATTAATAAATCAATGGTATTTTAGGAGCCCATGAATAAACCTATACTTTTAATAGGCACGTATGCATTATTATTTCATTTTGTTATTTTGTAGTGTAATTTTGTCAATATTTGGCGGGTTAGTCAGATGATGACAGACAAAGCTCGATTGCATAAGCAGTGAAACTAAAAAGCATAATTACTCTCTTGGCATGATCGTGGGCTTTAGCATGTCTATGCCTGTCTGGTCCATGGCAACATCTTCTTATTTGGGTTCCTAGTGAAATACTGGGAACTCCTTCACTGTGATATATCTTTTTTTGGATGACATCGTATTTTTCTGAAATAAAGTAAATTGTTGAATAATTATTTAATTATACAAGATACCGGTATTATGAATGGATTATAAATATTATTTAGTTCATATGGTTCATTTATTCATTATTTAGATCATACGGAACCAGTAATAGTAGGGGTTGCTTAGTATGTATTAACAAAAACTTAATAACATTTTATCAGATTCTGATGAATGAGGCTAATTAAGGAATACATTTAGAGGCCGAGTGGACTTAAACCAGAGGGTTCGGGTTCATGGCTCACCTGCAGCACTGAGTTTAGCTGGTGTGTTCTTGGGCAAGACACTTTACCCTAGCCTCGTCAGTCGGATGGGCAGTCATGTCTATCATCTGAGGACATTAAAGAACCATAGTCAGAGAAGGGCAGGTTCCTAGCCTAACAAATCGGCTCCCAAGCAGCTTTTTTAATATTCTGACAATCGATGTGACTGCAAATACAATTTGGTGATACTGGGTATAATATATCCAGTGCCTGGTTAGATCAGTTGGTAGAGCACTTGCCCTTTAAGCGAGGGATCAAGGGTTTGAGTCCCATACTGGCTGCACTCTACACCCTTGGTTTACTTACTGGCAACGACGATAATTTGGTAAAATTGGTGAACGCGGGAAAGCGGCACCTGTGGTCTGGAATGATAGGAAGAGCTGGGTCAGCTCTTAAAAGTTGAAACGGGTAGGAGTGTAGTGATACTGGGTTCCCAGCGGCCTGGTTACCACAATTGGTAGAGCACTCTTCTTGTAAGCAGGGGTTCCAGGTACACACTTTTCCCCATAATTTACTTAACGATGCCTGCCAAACCAGAAAAAGTGAAAAAAGAGAGTTAATCGTGTATTTTAACATACCAGGCATGTTTCCAGATTAGTATGTATCCTTCTGGAACGGCTCTAAATATCGTTTAACATGTTAATGAGTGGTTAAACAACATTTAAGGCATTTGTTTTGGACGCGAAAACTGATGTCAGGAAGATAAACGTAGATCTGCTAGAGATTAAGCCTACTTACTAAATTTAAATACATGTCTAGGAAATCCTGAAGACGAGGTCTGGACAACGAATCGAAAATTATTTTCAATCTCATATTGACGGATGTATTCTTCAACATCTTTGTAATCTGAGAAGGAACCAGTGGCCAATGGCGATGGCGCGGCCATCTTGGGAACACCAATATTACGAAATTACGAAGACCAATGTTACGAACTTTTCTTGATCAATATAAAATCATTACAGTACGTATTGTATATGTGAAAATTAATAACATTTATTTAGAGCTATGTAAAATATGTATTTACGTAAGAGGTATAGCCACACAAAACATTATGCTTTATTAAATTTCGTTAAAAATAAATTAAGAGTATAGCTCCGCCTACTTTCATAGAACCGCCCCACGAAGACGAAAGTGGCTATATAATACGGCACCGTGTACGGAACTTTAGTTGGTATGCTAGACACAACGTTGTCTGCTCTATAACTCTTCAAGATTTATAGCAACACTCATGAAACTTTACATGTGTATTGTCCTTGACGAGAGGATGACCACAGTACATTTTGGTTTCAATAGGTTTAAGGTCAAGGTCACCATGCCATAATAATGAAACAAATTGGTCGCTTTATTACTCTTCAAGACTTGTAGCCACAGGTATGACACTTGAATGATAGATTAATTGTCCATATAGAGAGGATGACCCATGTGATGATATATATTTTAGGATCAGTAGCTTCAAGGGCAAGGTCATCATGACCTGATCAATAATGAAAAACATCTGCCACTCTATAACTCTTCAAGATATGTAGGCACACGAAATACAGTTTATAGGTAGACTTTAGACTTCCATGGCGAGAGGATGACAACAATATACTTTGAGTTAATTGTTAGGATCAAAGTCAATCACCACGACCTGATGATGATGTAAAACCTTGAACGCTGAAACAAATTGGCCACTCTATAGCGTATCAAGGTATGTATCAGATTGTCCATGATCAGAAGATGACCCTATACATTTTGGAGGTAAATAGATTCACGGTCAAGGTCACCATGACCCGAATCATGAAACCCTTGTCCAGTCCGTTACTCTGCAATATTCGTAGTCACACGTACTTTCGACACCTCAAATGTACACTTTCATGGTCGGCCTTTTCAGACGACAGTTCTAGCTGATGTTTGATTTCCTGGTCTGGTATTTGAATGATTGACGTCGGGTTCCTTATGGATGTTTTGGTACTATTCATAATTTTCCATTGCCAAAATAATTAGATTTTACCTTATTCTCACTAGGTGATAACCTTTGTGTTACTCAGTGTTTATCCTTATATTATATAGTAAAATAAAACTCTTTGGCAAAGTGGAAAAATAATACTTTTCAAGATTTGATTTTGAAAGATACATAATTATATTGAATCAGTTTGCATAAATGTGCATGAAATATGCAGGGTTTTAAAATAATCAACGGTCATCTAGGATAAAGACCGACTCTATCATCTACCCTAATTTAGAGTTGTGTCAAATTTCTGGTCACTGGTCAGTTTGTTTTGATGATGCTTTATCAAAATTATTAATAAAATCAGGCTCTAAATCAATGCGTCCCTTAAAACAATTAGTCGTTTTAGTGTAGTAATTATTTATTTATTCATTGTTGTATGAAATGAATGTGTATATTAATTTATATCATCAAAATTGTTCATAGTTAGTGTTCCTGATATACAATTAGATGCTCATAGTCACTCACCGAAGGCGAAGCTTCTTTGTGTCTTCCAATGTCCGGGACAAAAAATAATAAACAGAAAGGTTCACCACATAGAGACGGAGTGTTGCATGCAACTGACCTGGACCTGCCAACCTAGGGTTAAGGCCATAGTGAAGGTCAACATGTGTATGTCCTCATTTTGTGTCCGGTCCGTAACTCTGCATTGTTTGAAGGGATCCAAACAATATTGGCCGAAAGGTTCATGAAATTGAGATGGTGTGCCACGTTCTACTCACGCCAAGTTCAAGGTCGCGTAAAAGGTCAACATACATACTAACGTCCGGGTTTTGTGTCCAGGCCTTATCTCTGCAATTAATTATCTGATCAAAAAGATATTTTGGCAGAAAGATTCGGCACTTGGAGACGGAAAATCGCGTACTACTCCACTACTTCGGCCATTCTAGCTAGAGTCAAGGTAAATGTCACTGAAAGGTCAAACTCATGTCTGGGCTAAAATTCAGCAATGCATGATTGGGTCAAAAATATATTGGACAGTAATGATACTGAGTATTGCCACATAGACGTGGAGTGTCGCGAACAACTCCTCTCTACCTATTAAAGGTAAAACCACTGACCTTATAACGAATTATGTATTAATATGTCTGTGGTAAAACAGAAGCGTGACACTAAATAGAGTCTAGCTATACATGTGGTCATTAAGCGATATGGTCATTGGTTATTTAAAATGTCACGTAAAAGGGAACCTACTTAATATATGAGTAAACTTGGTTGAACATCTAGGATAAAGACCGACTCTATCATCTACCATAATTTAGAGGTGTGTCGAATTTCTGTTTATTTTGATGATGCTTTATCAAAATTATGAATAAGGATGTTGTGTCCAATAACTGTTTGGCCTACGTTTAAAGGAAGTTATGATGGGTGATGCCATCATTGTCTCCGAGAGTTTGTTTCAAGATTCCACAAATCTGCAAGCACATTATTTATTTATAATATCTATTCTGGATCAGTTCTGAAATACTTTCTTATAGATATGCACCTGCTAAATAGTAGACATATTCGGAGCCTACTACTTGAACAGCTTATTTTGTCAACTGTATCAATGTCAAGAATTATATACTGAAAGGAAAAAGAAACGCATACTCAAACAATATGCCTATACTACACTTAAAATACCTAATACCACGTACTATTCCAGATAGATTTCACCGTGTTAGGTACAAAAAGGGACTACAACTAATTACAGAAAGGACAACTCTGTCATGTAGTAGACCTTTTAATCAAAGAATACTTCGTTATAACGAAATTCATAAATGTTGAAGTTTCGCTTGAAAAAGTCAAGCCATTTCAGTATTGTGTTTAATGGTTAAGAGATTGCAACGTTTAAACCCTAAGTTTGCTCATCTGCTTGAGCAAAATACGCATTTCGTCGATAATGAAACTTTAAAGGGGTACTCGGTGCTGTTTAAACATTCTTTCCGAAAGGACAGGCTTAATGTTGCCCTGTACCATTCGATTAGCAGTAGCATATTAAACACAATATATAGCGGAAATACCAATTATGCGTTTCTTTTTCTTTTCAGTATATAAATCTGAATCATCGCCTGTTCTCTTCTAGATTTTTGGTTGGTAGCCCCACCGTAGGAAGTAGTTCATGATATGGACAGTTGGTAAGGTTATCCACAGACCTAATAACAAATAGATTGGACACTATGAAATTTGTGTAAATTTCAAGTGGCACAGTTCGAAAATTTCACAAAATATTTCCCAACTTTAAACACACATATCACGAAGAGTTTTATAGATACAAGTTTCATTCAAGCCAAATACTATTACAAATTTAATTTTCTTTCCAATAATAGTATTTTGTTTTCTCTTACATTGAGAGCAAAAAAGGAGTTTGATGGAAACTTTGATTATGTCAAAACATTGATTTTTAAGAGAAAAGCGAAAAATTATGACATTTTAAACTTTATTTTTTTTTTTATACAATTTCTTATTTTGAAAATAAACATAAATTATTATAATCCCATTTTGCTATTCACTGTGAATCTTTTGGTTGTATTCTTATCAAAATCGGTGAATAATTGAGAGAGGAGATAGAAGGAAAAGTTAAGGTGCCACGTGATATTATGGTTACTTCATTGGTTAAGATAGGAAGTTTCCTATCTGTTTATTAATATGTCTGTGGGTTATCCATTCTTGTTGCTCTTTTCTGGACATCTTAAGTATCATCATGAACTTTACCAAAGCATTTGATGCAAGGTCTATATGTTGATATGTATAAACATAGAAACATGTCTTTATCGATGTAAGTCAGTGAATGTTTTCAAATATCAAGGTTTCTATTGGCCTTAATGAAAGCTATTTACACACGGCTTTCGTATGTATAGCCTAGATTAGAGACGGATTGAAAAGTATCCCCATTGGAGTCTCGCGATTAATAGGCCGGTGGCCTACGATACGATCCGTACTAGCAGCAAAGCATGGACGAAAGCGATATTGTTGTTTCTGCACCGGGGAAAGTTATTTTGCACGGAGAACACGCAGTCGTTTATGGAAAGGCAAGATTTTTACGGTCTCGACACCAAATTAGTTCGGCCTCTAGACGTTTCGGTGCTAGCACGTTTCGGCCTTAAATCAATTCGTCCCTTAAAATGATGCTTTAAATTAGTCGTTTTATTGTTGGAATTATTTATTTATTTATTGTTGTATGAATGAACTAAATGTGTTTTTTAATTTATATTCAAATAAATATTATCAAAAGTGTTCATATTCATTCCTGATTGAAAATTAGATGCTTCTAGTCAACTCACCGAAGCTGCTTTATCTCTCCTATGTCCGTCCTGTACTCGTTAGAGGCTACTTTCCGTCCAAGCCCAGTTTCCGTCATTCTCATTTAAAAAACGTTTTAACACTGCAAATTACTTTCGCGATGTCACTTATTGTCAGACGTTTATAACTGAAGATTGGAAACAGGAAAAACAACCAAAAAGTAAATAAGCGGTAAAAAACGAAAGGGATTTCTCCGAAAAATTTGTTTACTTCCTTATATGGCGTTGGGGATGCGCGTGCATACTGCCGCATAATAAACTATTAAAAAAATAACACTGTAATGCCGTCATATTTTTATCGCTCTTCAGTGGACGCAGTTAAAATATACCGTGACTATATAATTTAGCCAAAGAGAAGCAACTCGTACAATCTGTATCTGTTTGATTTACACAGAGTTACTGTACATTGTCGTCGTTGAACGTTTTACATTGACGTTACCAGGCGCATTGTTATAACGATCGATGTGACTGATGGAACAATGCAAACATACCATTTTTACAATGAAATTGTTGAATAGACTTGCAAACAAGTTTCTAATTCATAAAAGTTTACTGTATCTTGACCTAGTTGAATCTATCACTCGATAAAATACATGACAGAAACTGGGCTTGTAAACAAAATGATTTCTCAGATTTAGTCTATTTATAAAAAGGTCACGTGCCACTTCGATAATTTATATAAAACAAAATTCTTTGGTATCAAATTTCCAGGAAGAGGTAACCTAATAGAAAATAGAGTAAAAATTGTCAGGATACATAGATTTGTCTGAAAAGTTAGTTTATGTTTACATAAGTGACGGAAAGTGGCCCCCGACGAGTACACATGTCCCATGTCTGGGCCATTACTTTGCAATAAATTATGGGATGAATGATATAAGGCAAAACGGTTAACAGCAAGGAGGCAGAAGAGAGTTGTTTGAAAGAATCCAAACAATATTGGTGAAAGCTTGGACATGTTTGAAAACCAGCCAGTTTGGACCAGTAACACCAGAGTTATGGTCCTTGTTGGCCGAAAAATGAAATGTTCTGCCTTCTGAAGTTGAACACTCCAGCACCTCCCTTTTGTAGTTGACAACATTTTTTTCTTATGAAGAACTCGACAAAATAGCACTTTTACCTTTTAATATCACTTTCACTTCTTTTTCCTTAATTATTATGTCGCTAGAGGATGGTGTAAAACGTGGAGTGGAATATTACCATGGAGTCTTGCAATAACTTAATAGATAGAATCTACAATTTTGAAATTGAAATTATATACTAGTAAATATTGCTTTTATAATTTTTAAAATACTTTTCAGTCGGCGATAGCTGCAAGCTTAGACCTTAGAAGTTATTTAAAGCTCACCAGCACATCAGATGATGTGGTAAGCCTCAACCTTCCAACTGTTGATGTGAAACTGTCCTGGAGACATCAAGAACTTCAGTGTGTGTTAGATATAAATAAAGGTAAGTTTAAGCTTACCAACACATCAGATGGTCTGGTTACTATTTCGAGCCATCCACGAGAGAGGGGAATAATACATATTTCCGATTCCCGAATTTGCAGAAAAATATAATTATAAAAATCCAGTCATTCTCACATCTTAAAGTTACAACTGTCCCCAGTCGTACATCTAATTAAACTTAGTGCAGGCATGCGCAATTGATATTTTAGGACAGACTGAAAGTCATTGTTAATCAGTTTCGTTTTAGTTGCTATTTAGAATAATATATACTTTAAAGTGATTAATAACACGCATAATGTGATTAGTTTTTGTGAGCTACAGTTAACCCTTAACCCTCTCTTTTATATAATGGACTGTTATTTTCTTTGAATTAAGACTATTCCATTTCTGTGAAAAAGGGGTATTTTTTGGGGGAAATGACTGATCAGCAGCTGGACATTGTAAACCCTGATCTGGGTTTACAATGGACGCAAAGGCTATAATAGTCATGCTTATCGGGTTAAGGGTTAAATTGATCAAAATAATCACACTTAACATTAATTGTCGATCTATTATTGATCTGTTAACATCTCTGCTTCAACTTGAAACAGATGCATCCGATTGGTCAATACATTCCGTCGCAGAAAAGTGACGGATTGAGGTACAGGATCGACAAAGGGTACATTCTTTAGTGTTCATTTTTAAATTGTTTCGATGAACTTGACAATGCTTGATGAAATATACATCAATGCTTGATGAAATATCATCTTTTATGGACTTCCTTTATTGTATTTGTAGGGGATATATCCACTCATGAGAGACCAAGTGAAGCTGTAATAAGCAAGATAAACTCCATTGTGAACAGGGACTCTGAGCCCCTTGATTCCAAACACCTGGCAGCAGTGGCATTTATATACCTGTATACTGCACTGTGTCCGGTAAATAGGTATGAGTTGATTTGAATGATTGGTTTGAAAGTAAACATTTATTCACTGGTTCTTAAAATACCCGTTATTTAATATAATTAAAATGAATTATGAGATGGTTACTCCTAATTCGAAGCTCCAGTTTTGGTTTTTGGCCTGGTTGGTAGTGAGTCTATAAAGTTTGGATTCTCAAAATATGTAAGTTATATATATATAGGATATACCTTGTCGATGATATACCTTGTCGATGATAGGTTTAGAAACGGTGTACATATTTGTAAAATTTGGCTGTTGTTGGCTGGATGGGTATTTTAATGGACATGATCAGTTAAATATGCATTACTTTGTCGGTGTCTCACAATGAGCAGAATTTCTGACAATTTTTAGCTCAACTGATCAGAGATCAGCGGAGCTTATGCCGTGGTGCGGCGTCCGTCGTCCGTCTGTCCGTCTGTCCGTCTGTCCGTCTGTCTGTCTGTCCGTAAACTTTTATTTGTAGCGACTTCACAGCTGAAACTACTGGATGGATATTCATGAAACTTTACAGAAATGTTGCCCATAAAGTCTAGTTGATCCTAGCAAAAATTCATGTTGATGTGAAATCCAAGATGGCCGCCAAAGCTAAAAATAGAGTTTTAAAATACAAGTTTGTAGCGACTTCTTCTTGAAAACTATAAGTGATATTGATATGGGACTTTTTCTAAAATGATCAGCATGACATGATGTTGATCCTAGTCAAAAATCGTTTTGATTCAACGTTAAACATGGCTGCCAGCGGCCATCTTTGTTTACATAGAGTTATATAGTAAAAACTTGTAGCGACTTCTTCTCTGAAACTACTTGGCGGATTGTCATGAAACTTCACAGGAATGTTGCTCTTGATGTCTAATTGATCCTAGAAAAATTTCAGGTCGGCCGGAAATTCAAGATGGCCGTCACAGCTAAAAATAGATTTTTAAAATATAAGTTTGTAGCGACTACTTCTTGAAAACTATAAGTGATATTGATATGGGACTTTTTCTAAAATGATCAGCATTACATGATGTTGATCCTAGTCAAAAATCGTTTTGATTCAACATTAAACATGGCTGCCAGCGGCCATCTTTGTTTACATAGAGTTATATAGTAAAAACTTGTAGCGACTACTCCTCTGAAACTACTTGGCGGATTGTCATGAAACTTTACAGGAATGTTGCTCTTGATGTCTAATTGATCCTATCAAAATTTCAGGTCGGCCGGAAATTCAAGATGGCCGTCACAGCTAAAAATAGATTTTTAAAAAATAAGTTTGTAGCGACTACTTCTTGAAAACTATAAGTGATATTGATATGGGACTTTTTCTAAAATGATCAGCATGACATGATGTAGATCCTTGTGGAAAAATATTTTGATTCGACGTTAAACATGGCTGCCAGTGGCCATCTTTGGTTACATAGAGTTATATAGTAAAAACTTGTAGCGACTACTCCTCTGAAACTACTTGACGGATGTTCATGAATCTTCACAGGAATGTTGCTCTTGATGTCTAGTTGATCCTAGAAAAATTTCAGGTCGGCCGGAAATTCAAGATGGCCGCCACAGCTAAAAATAGATTTAAAATAAAAAAGTTTGTAGCGACTACTTCTTCAAAACAATAAGAGATATTGATATGGGACTTTTTCTAAAATGATCAGTATGACATGATGTTGGTCCTTGTCGAAAATCGTTTTGATTTGACCTTAAACATGGCTGCTTTGTTTACATACAGTTATATAATGAAAACTTGTAGCGACTACTTCTTTGAAACTACTTGACGGATTTTCATGAAACTTCACAGGAATGTTGCTCTTAATGTCTTATTGATCTTAGCAAAATTTCAGGTCGGCCGGAAATTCAAGATGGCCGCCACGGTTAAAAATAGATTTTCAAAAAACAAGTCTGTAGCGACTACTTCCTGAAATCAAAATCAATCAGTAGAGCTTCAAGGTCATTGACCTCTTGTTTAATAAGTGTACTACCAATTCATTAGATTTGTCATAACTGGTATTTGTAATAATTTGTAAAATTGAACGAAATAAGGTGCAGTGAGATAAGATTTATTGCAGTAGCCTTTGTTTTGGCATACAGCTTATTTTACTCCGTTGTTTCAGCCCCCTACCCTCCCTGCATATCACCGTGGTATCCAGACTACCAGTGGGCGCTGGGTTGGGCTCATCAGCCAGTTTCTCCGTGTGTCTCGCCACAGCACTGCTGCTCAAACAAGGATTAATCACTGGTATGCACAAAGTATTTTTGAATTTTAAAGGGACACACTGCTATCTTGAAGAATTTTTTAAAGTGTATTAAACATGCAAATGAAGGCTAAATCAATGCTTACCCTTGTCTGTTAAGGCCAAAAAAACAATAGATGTGTTTCCTATTGCATGGTCTAAAAATAGGGTAGGTCGGTAGGCATTTTTTTTTTTTTTTTTGGAGCAAGATATTGTGAGATTCTACATGTAATTATCTCATAAACCCCATAAACCCCATACAAGTTGACGATACAACTGAACGTTTCTCTGTGATGTCAGTTTATCTCGATATATTGTGATAAATCATTGTTCAGAAGAAATTTAAAAAAAAATGTTTTAGGGTCGGCCCCTTAAAAATAGGGTCGGTCAGGCCACCGGTAACACAGGTATTTTTTTTTTTTTGCCTAACATCCATCAGCATTCAGAATTGCTTTGACAATTTATTTACCCATTAAAAATACCAGATTTATCATTACGGAAATCGATGAGGCAGGTCCGATTGCTCCGTGTGGTACGGAGAAGACAGAAGCAGCATGACACGCCATTCTAGGACAACAATATAGATATAGGCAGCTTACGGAGAAGACAGAAGCCATGCCATCCTAGGACAACAATATAAATATAGGCAGCTTTATTAATTAATGTGTGTTGCAAATCATTTCTGGATGTATGCCATAAACAGAGTATTGTATACGTAAAATTGAATTATTTTAACTTGTTTGATAAAATTTATATGATGCTCAGCACGGCCTCTTATCCTATAATTTTATCCAGCATTTTTAGCTAATTCAATATTAAACAGGCACTCATGTAAGATCCTTTGCATAAGTCATAGTTACCGAATTGTAACGTTCCTTATAAGATTAAATTCAGACTCCTCTGTTTGTCATAGAATCATAGCATGGGGAAAAAATTGAAAATTTACAGCCTATCATTCATTTGTATCTGTAGCGCCAGTCGATGGTAAAGCAGACTCCAGTAAATGGACAGATGATGACTTGGATCTGATCAACAAATGGGCGTACCAGGGGGAGACGATTATACATGGAAGGCCATCTGGTATAGATAACTCCATCGCCACATTTGGTAAGTGCGATCGATGGCTTTGAAAATGTTCATGGGACCATGTAGGGATAGCACATTGGACTCTGAATCCGCTAACAACGGGTTAAAGTCTCACTGGTGCCACTGGGTGACTTCGAGGTGACCTTTAATAGATTGATTGATTGAACTGGATTTTATAGTCGCACCAACGAACCCCAGCCAACCCCGTTTTTGCTTCTTGGAGATGGGGTTGGGTTGGGTATGAAAGTTAATACTCGGACCATGTAATGTCAAAATAAACGAAACAATGTGTTGATAAGTCATTAAACATTAATTCAGGTATAATGTGATCATGTGGTGCAAATAAAAGTTACCATAAAGCTATATAGAAATTCACGAATCATGATAAGAACAAAAAGTGAAATTAGTACTACTATATTTCTAGTAGAGACACTATACCTGATAACATGTCTTTAGTCTGTCCCAATACATTTGTTTTTAGTTGCTATTAAAAGTCACAGGGAATGCCTAGATTCATCATTTTGTTGTTTATTGTATGCCAGAATATAAGTATTTCATGGGTATCTGGTGAAGATCGGAAATTCCAACACATGGCATAACTGTCACCTGAACTGAGGCTCTGCTGAGGTTCCTATTAAAACAGTTATACTGGAATTTCTTATCTGAACCTGCTTACACCTGATTGATTCTTTTTCTTGCATACCAATGCCATTTTGCTTGGTAAAGTCGCCAACTACTAACATTTTGCGTGTTTATTTACGCAATGACTACATGGTTTTATTTTTACTTTGTCAGGATACTCGTGACTTTTATAAGGCCGCATGTGTAGAGTCAGGCTTTCCAGCACTCATATAAAACACGTATAGCCTTATCCAGTATTTATCAACAAATTGATACAATTCTAACCCAGTCATTCATTATGTTGTGTTCCAGGAGGGACAATCAAATTCCAAGGCGGGACAATCACAAAATTAGATAAGTAAGTTGTATGCATGTATTTTGTAATTTTGTTTCTTTAATGTCATTAACCCATGTCCTCATATGGCGTTCATATACATTGTTTTAAATAGCATTTTTATTCCTCTTGAAGGGAGGGGGCATATTGTAATTGCACCGTCCGTCCGTTCACGCACACATTCACTACCTTTTGTGGTAGGAGGTGTGTCATCACAAAGGAATTCAATACAGTTTATTCTGCAGCCACTGAAGCCTGTTGTTCTTTAAGTTGTGATTATTTTGATCTTAACAAAAGGGAAAAAAGCACCCACGGTTCTGTTCGTTCGTCCATCTGCCCGTCCGAAACATGTCTCGGCCATAACTTTGAAAGTACAGAAGGGAATTTTGTGAAACTAAACACAAATATTAATGACAATGAGAAGGTGTGTCACGCACATGAATCAGGTCCTTACCTCGTAGGTCAAGGTCACATTTGGAGGTGAAAGGTCAAATTGGTAAAAATCATGTATCAGCCATATCTTTGAACATACTGACGAGAATGTCATGAAACTTCAAACGCATTATTCAGTTCAACTTCTGCACCTGGAGAAGGCGTGATTAGGTCCTCATAGGTTAAGTCACATTAAGATGCCAAGGTCAAATACATCAAATTTGTGTCTTTGCCTTTTACTCGAAAATGATAAAAGGGAATTACAGAATTGTTAAAGCAGGATCAGGTGTGTTATCTCATATAAATTCACTCTATTTTGCATTTATCATTCTGTTTTACATTTCAACAATGTAGGAACTACTGAAGAAACCTTTTCGGGGTGCATTTGGCACTCTCTTTTGATATTTCTTTTTTTTTACCAAAGTAAATTGGGAAATTTAAGTGGAATATTTCTCAGTTTGGAGTAAATCATACTTTCTTCTGTTTAAAAGCTCTAGACATGCCTGTGTGTATTACGTGCTTAATTAAATTCTGAGAAGAATATAATTATGTCTGTGAAATGTAGAGCTAAAACTCATACTGCTTTAAACTAATTCCTTCCATAACATAAAATGCACCAGTGAGGGCATCAGTGTTTACAAATGCTTTCTCTATTTGTTATAAATGAAATAATACATTTTCAATTTCATATGCTTTTTTTTTTTTTTTTTTTTCAGAATTCCAAATCTAAGAATTTTACTAACAAGTACACATGTTCCTAGAAGTACCAAAGTTCTTGTGGCCAAAGTAAAAGACAAATATGAAAAGGTAGAGTTTTTAAAGAGTTACTTTACATCACTGTGATATATCTGTAATAGCATTTTTTATCTCTTGTCTTTCATGGTTGTCTATCTTATATACCCTTCTCCTGTAAATTCGTGCCCCTTAACAGATCGATCTGCGCATGCGCGTTATAGGTAGAAGGTATTTAAAAAATACTTTAAGGTGTAACACACCCATTGATTGTTGCACTGAGTTGTGTGTGAATTAAAATTTAAATGCTATGTTGTCATTCATATCTGGGCCCAAATTAAAAATGAATAACTTACATTCTCATCACAAATGACACATATGCTGCCAAAAAATCCACAGAAAAATGGGGGTCATGTATCTTCTAAGAAAGAACTTGTCTCATGAATGAATGGTCCCTTTAAAAACATAAACACTGAGATGCCATAATATTGTATTCATACACTCATTTCCATATAAGCAAAATAAATTAAAAACTCACAATTTTAACATGGCAATGCTTGAAAAATGTAACAAATAGATCAACAATGTGATATAAACCAAAAATAGCACTTTAAATTAGTGAAAATGCCTTTTTTTACAAAAAGAAATCAGAATTATTTATTGACGCCATTATGCGACTACCCCAGGCCGACACTTCCTGTGTTGCAATGGGTGTGCTACACCTTAATATATAACTAGATAAACATTTCAATAACTATAAACTATCATAAAATAACCTTCAAATGCCAAAGAGAAAGTGAAAAAGCTGGCTTAAAGTAGGTCATGTCAACTGATCTAAATCTCTAGAAGCTTCCTATTGAATTCGTGCTTTCTGATTGGCTTATCCAAAATGAGTCCACAGTGGGAAATACGTAAATCTGATCGGGCATTTGGCTGTAATATTTTAATAAAATGGCAGCGAGTGAGAAATAGACTTGACCTGTTTTATTTTCTTATAAAAAAAAGAGCAAAATTAAGCACATGCTGGTAAGATTTTTGTATAATTGCAGTAGATTGACCTGTTTTACCCTCATTTCCGGAGGTTTGCGCGATTTTTATAGACAGAAAGAAAACGGCAATAATTGAAATTTTCACACGCGCAAAATTACGCACAAATTCAATAGGGTGGCACGAATCAATAGGAAATGGGGATACTGTCAATATCTTCATTGGAAGTCGCGACGTCAAACATGGCTGCCAGCGGCCATCTTTGTTCACAGAGAATTATATAGCAAATATTTGTCCATTTCTCTGAAATTACCAGTGAGATTTCCCTAAAACTTTACAAGAATGTCCCATTTAATGACATTGTCTAGTTTGTCCTAAATAAAATTCAGGTAAATTAGAAATCCAAGATGACCACTATGGCTAGAAACAGATTAAAAACTTTAGGCGGCATTTATCAAAATGACCGTGATGACATGTAGTTGGTACCTGTCCTGTCCGTCCGAAACAATCATGTCTCAGCCATAATTTTGATTTCACGAAGCTTCAGGCTGATGTTAATCAACATTTGAAGTTGTGTCCTTACCTCAGACGTCAAGGTCACGCTTTGAACGTAGATCAAAGGTCAAATGAACTTCGGGAACTTTTGTCACTTTATAAATACTGGGGAGATTTGTTGTTAAAATTCTGATTTTCCAAATTTTAGTGCTAAAATACCCCTGCCTCCACCCCACCCCACCACCCCCCCACACGCCAAAAAATAAATAAATATTTGGAGCTCTGTATATGACAACTTATGTCACATTTAGGCCTATTGTTTGGGGTGCTTGTTTCAGCCAAAGGGTTTTTGGTATTTTAAGATAAAATTAATCTACTACCTAAATAAGTTGTAGGTCAGTGAAACAGACATTTGTAGTGGTAAATAAAAATACCTTTCTTTTCAAAATCAGTTTGCGAAATAAATATTTCATATGCGATAGTTGTTTTTGATGGGACATTTTCAATGCAAAATTTTGCTGCATGAAAAAATTGAATTTTTTTTTTTAGAATTTTTATCCAAAAATGGAGTTAAATTGGATATTAGTAAATTAAGACACCCTGAAAGTTTTATAGCAAAATATGAAGGCTAACTGAAGTTATTTGACATTTCTTAATTTTCTGCTGTTCATCAACAAGGAATTTACATAGGAAAAGCCCCATCAAAAACTCATTTTGGCTGTAAAATATTTATTTCTCAACCGATTTTCAAAATTAAAGTAGTTATATTATAATTCTGTGATGAACTAGTGTGCAAGATAGCATAGTAGCCAAATGTTATGAACTAAACGATAGACGTCACGATATTACGTCACGAATTGACGTCATGATATTAATCCGCGCTGTCGCGAAAGGAGTGACAGAAGAAGGAATACGTGAGTCAAAAGACGATTGGAAAGAAATTCATCACATAATATATATTATATAGTTTAATTAACATTTTTGTCGTGATACGGAAAATAATTCACTCATGAGAAATATTCTAGAGATATAGAAACTCGTGCGAAAACGCACTCGTTTCTATATCGCAAGAAACTTTCTCACTCGGGAATTATTTCCCGTATCACTTCAACAATGTTAATTAAACTCTATTTATTTACCACTAAAAGTGCCAGTTCTAATGATATATAACTGATGTGCGTATTATTTAAACTGCTCAAGTTACTGCAGAACAATCTTTGGCTGAAACAAGCGCCCCAAACAATAGAACCCTACCAGCAATGGTGAATAAATAAGTGGCGTATTCCTATATCTGAGCCGTCATCCTGGCTATAATTTATTTTACTGATAGGATGTAACAAATGATTTCAGTTTCCTGAAATTATGAAACCTGTGATGGAGGCAGTTGAGGGTGTGTCTGAGAGATGTCAACAAACCTATGTCGCTATGGCAACAGATCCACATAATTCATCCAGTTATTTCACAACGTTAGAGGTAATTGATTTGTTTTTGGGCCTTTTTGGCCACTGACCGTTCCAAGGCAGAAGCCCTATTGTCAACCCTTTTTGTGTTTGTGATGTCGTTTGCATTTTTTATTACTTTTGCCGTCTCGTTTGTTTGTTTGTGTGTTGTTGTTTTTTTGTGTTTTGTGGTTGACTGTCTCATTGAATGCTACTTTCCCTGCCCAATTTTTATATCTTTCTTTTTTTTGTATGTCAGTTATACATTTCACTTTAAATGTCCGTTGAGATAAATTTAACATTAAAGGTTCTTTAGGATGGCATGCACCTTTAATTACAATTAAGTTATAAAGGGTCACATGCAACCAAAGATTGCAAATTGAAAATATAAATGACATTAATTAAATGCTTTTATGGTATCTTACTACAGTACATTCAAAATGTTCATTGTCTTAAATCTATAAATAGCTGTAAAAGCATGTACTATTCAATAAAAGCATACTTTTGAGATGCATTATTTTAAAGTAGCTATCCCACCAACAACAGCCAAATTTTACATCATATGTATATGGTAGATATATCTATAGTTTACATATTTTGAGAATCCAAAAGCTATAGACACATTATAAATGGCTTAAACTAGCCAGGCTTAACCCGAAATTGGAACGTCAAATTTGTTTTATGCATATTCATTTTTAGAACCCATCAATAAACCTGTACTTTTAATTGGCACATATACATTATTATATGACCTTGATACCTGGATAGATTGATAAACTGTTTTGTAGTTTAATTTTGCTGTTATTTTTGTTGGGTTAGTTTCTTTAATAGTCGTCACCTTGTAAAACAAGTTTATAAAGAAAAAATTATGAAAAATTGATTATAACCATCTTACCATTATTTTACAGGAGTTAATAGCTATCAATCAGCACCTTCTGCAAGTTATGGGTGTAAGTCATGTGACACTAAACAGGATATGTCATGTGACTTCTAAATATAGCCTCCACTCGAAACTGACTGGAGCAGGGGGAGGTGGTTGTGCATTTACTTTACTTAAACCCAGCACAGAGACTAGTGACATTGAAAACATCAGAAAAGAACTGGAACCAGATGGGTTCGATTGCTGGGAAATAACCATTGGGACAGATGGTGTCATGGTGCATACAGAGTTTCCTCAGGATCTTCTAGCATCCTGACAAAGTAGAAAATAAAACATGGAAAAGGAACAGGAACAAAACATGATTGGTCTGACACTGAGGAAAGTATTCTGACACAGAAATGAAGAAAATGACAAGATAGATAGAAACAGCAACCTCATTAATTTCATTAGTTGGAAAGATAATTTCAGATGGAAAAGGTATTGATGAATACAAAGGAGACACAATTGATAAATAGAGTGCCACAGAGGTAGATGAGGAGCCATAACTTTTCAATATAGTTGCACAGAAAGATCAAAGGAAATCAAAAGCAAGAGTATTAAAGGGGAACATATGGAAAGCATGAGAAAAGAAAAAATATTAGACATAGCACATGACATGAAATATTTAAAAGTACTATCAGTAGTAAGTTATAGCAGAAAGCTTTAAAAACACACAGCAGGAGAAATTAAAAACATTAAAAGCATTAAGAGAACACATCAAAAGAATAAGAGAAGAAAGTATTGTCTGTATGAAAACAAAATGCTTTGTAAGAGAAAACGTGATAGAATAGCAGTGTAAGATTTGAAGCATTAAAGATGAAAGCATGAGATGTTGAAACATTGAAAGAAATGAGAAAATAAAGGTATATTTAAAGGATGGGTGCAGGCATCCGGATTTAGTAGAAACTAGAAAGCAAATACAACATAAAAACATTTAATATAGGAGGAAAATAGATTAAAGCATTCCAAGACCTTAACGTTCTCCGGCCATGTTTTGTTTCAGGAACATGTTTATGTTTATTTAAATCAAAATCAATACACATCAATAGATATTTACAATTAACACATAGCAATATCTGAGTCAAGCGAGAATACGATTTTATTTGACAACGTAGAAAACTTTGAACTGGTAAATTAATCCAAAGGTAAATGTATTTATCAGTTATCGGCAATAGTTGTGCAGCTGTACAATTCAGATTTACCTCATTTCCCCATGCAGTCACGCAGTGGTAAAAGTAGTATCTACGTCATGCAAATAATACTTAGCTTTACATACAACTTATGTATGTAAAGTAGTTAGTAGCGGTTTTAGATATATGTTTCTCTCCAGGACTATCAAGAAATGTTAATTTTATGTTTAAGAGTTATATTTGTTAATTGATAATACTAGAAAAAGGGTGGCCAGTCATCTTTAAGAGAATAAATCATAGAATAAGGACCTTAAGAGAATAAAGCGTTCAAGGACCTTCACAGAATAAAGCATCCAGTGACCTAAAGAGAATATTTAGCATTCATAGACATTGAGAGAATAAAGCTTTTTACCACTATTGTAATCTTCGGCAAGAGCCTGACTTCAATATTCTGATCTTGGATCAAACATTTTATATCAGGTTTATATCTGACTTTGTCTTCTAATCAATATGTGGCTATGACAAAACTGCTTTGAATTCTGATTATAAATAAAACTTTAATAATAAACTATAATGTTTCTTGTGTATATCCCTTTGATAGTAATATTTTTCATTGAAAGTGTTTGCCAGCTATGCACATTTTATTACGAGTTATATTAGGGAATTGTAAAACTGCTGTCTGAATACAATGAAATTTGGCCAAAATGTTATATATATATATATATATATATATATATATATATACTGCCTTACAGATTAGGGTATGTTTAGGTAACTTTGTACTGTCCTATCAACCTAATGGTGTTGTAGTCCCTTTTACATATATACTGGTGTCCTACCAGTTTTCGGCACCAAACAGTTTCCTTTCCATTTGAAACGTATGTTTTTGCAATAATATTCATTCCGGATGTATAGTTCCGTTGGACACTTTCGTCTGGATAGTAACAATAAAAACCAAACAAGAGGTATATCAAACTTGTTTAAACAAATAAAAGAACAGCAGCTACTTATTTTGTTGATCCCTATTGTTTGGGGGCGGGGCTGTGGGGTCGGGAGGGAGGGGTCGGTGGACACCCCACTGACAGCTCCTCTTGTAAGGTGAGAAAGTGCTGATTGGTGGGGAGTGTGTGAGGGGTGAGGATGAATGGACGAAGCGGTCGGATATATTGAAAAATGCTATATTTCGCTTGGATAAATATGTATCTTTTCATTTTTTACCTGAACTTTACCAAATTTGTTCAGAAAGTTAACAGTTTGAAAACCAACCATGTCTGACTCACACACATCACTTTCCTACCCCTCCAAACCCTACTCCTCCACACCCACCTTTCCACAATTCTCCATATTTATATAGTTATCTGGGTCATAGAAAAAAAGTAGGACAAATTCAAAACTTTTCATGTCAGACTAGAAAAAGTAGAGTTATGGCCCTTGATTGAAAATATAATTTGCTTTATTAAATCATGGATATATATACGTCCATGGTTAAATCTGTAACTACTTCATTTTTCTTCTGATCTATATGAAATTTGTTCAAAACTATGAGTGTTGATATCAATAAAACCTTAGACAAGTTTGATACAGCCATATTGTTTCCTTATAGTATGTTGTAAAAGCTTTGGTAAGTAATTTTGTCTACAAATTCTGGGCTCCCAAGGAACCCAAATTGTGACCAAGGTCAATTTTGTTTTACATATTACTGTGTTGTTTTGGTTTATCAATTCTAAATATATATAGCTATATATATATCTATAGCTATGTTGCGCCCCCGCCCCACCCCATCATCACCATCACCTGAATGTTTTTTTTTTTTACATATCTATGTTGTTTTGTTGTATCAATTTGATTCGTTTCCCCCTCCACCCCACCCCATCATGACCACCAACCCGAAGTTTTTTTAGTTTTTAGCTCTACTGGCCAAAGGCCAGCAGAGCTTATGGGATGGCGAGTTGTCCGTCGTCCGTCGTCTGTCGTCCGTCGTTAACTTTTGGCTTGTGAACACTCTAGGGCCTTCATTATTAATCGAATCTTTACGAAACTTTTTCAGTGTCTTTATATCAATAAAAGCTCGGACAAGTTCGAAAACCAGCCGGATTGGATAAATTTCACTAGAGTTATGGCCCTTGTTTTGCTGAAAAATGCCATATTAAGCCTTGTGAACACTCTAGCACCTTCATTTATTATTTGATCTTTACCAAACTTGCACAGATTGTTAATATCAATAAAAGCTCGGACAAGTTCGAAAACCAGCCAAATCGGTTTGGTAACACCGGAGTTATGGCCCTTGTCTTTTCTGAAAATTGCTATTTTCTGCCTTGTGAACGCTCTAGCGCCTTCATTTATTATTTTATCGTTACCAAACTTGCAGAGATTGTTAATACCAATTATAGCTTGGACAAGTTCGAAAATCAGCTGAATTGGGTCAGTAACAACAGAGTTATGGCCCTTGTTTTTTCTGAAAATTGCTATTTTCTGCCTTGTGAACGCTCTAGCACCTTTATTTATTATTTGATCGTTACCAAACTTGCACAGATTGTTAATACCAATTATAGCTTGGACAAGTTCGAAAATCAGCTAAATTGGATCAGTAACACCAGAGTTACGGCCCTTGTTTTTTCTGGAAAATGCTATTTTCTGCCTTGTGAACACTCTAGGGCCTTCAATATTAATCGGACTTTTACTTAACTTTACCAGTGTCTTTATATCAATGAAAGCTCGGACAAGTTCGAAAACTGGCAAGATCGAAATAATTTCACCGGAGTTATGGCCCTTGTTTTGCTGAAAAATGCCATATTAAGCCTTGTGAACACTCTAGCACCTTCATTTATTATTTGATATTTACCAAACTTGCACAGATTGTTAATATCAATGAAAGCTCGGACAAATTCGAAAACCAGCTAGATCGGACCATTAACAGCGGAGTTATTGCCCTTGATTTAGTTAAAAATGCTATATTTTGCCTCATTAAGACAATAGGGCCTTTATCTTTCATCCAATCTTTACCAAACTTTACCAGATTGTTTATATAAATAAAAGCTCGGACAAATTCAACGACCAGCTAGATCGGACCATTAACAGCGGAGTTATGGCCCTTGATTTAGTTAAAAATGCTATATTTTGACTCGTTAAGACGATAGGGCCTTTACCTTTCATTCGATCTTTACCAAACTTTACCAGATTGTTTATATAAATGGAAGCTCGGACATTTTCGAAGACCAGCCAGATCGGACCAGTAACAGCGGAGTTATGGCCCTTGATTTAGTTAAAAATGCTATATTTTGCCTTGTTAATTCGATAGGGCCTTCATCTTTCATCTGATCTTTACAAAACTTTACCTGGTTGTTTATATCAATGACAGCTCAGACAATCCCGAAAACCAGCCAGATCAGACCAGTAACAGATGAGTTATGGCCCTTGATTTAGTTAAAATGCTATATTTTGTCTCGTTAAGATGATAGGGCCTTCATTTTTCATGCGATCTTTATGAAACTTTATGAGATTGTTCCTATCAATGAAAGCTTGGTCAAGTTCGGAAACCAGCTAGATCGGACCAGTAACAGTGGGGTTAAGGCCCTTGATTTAGTTAAAAATCCTATATTTTGCCTCGTTAAGACGATAGGGCCTTCATCTTTCATCCGATCTTTAAGACACTTTACCAAATTGTTAATATCAATGAAAGCTTGGTCAAGTTCGGAAACCAGCTAGATCGGACCAGTAACAGTGGGGTTATGGCCCTTGATTTAGTTAAAAATCCTATATTTTGCCTCGTTAAGACGATAGGGCCTTCATCTTTCATCCGATCTTTAAGAAACTTTACCAAATTGTTAATATCAATGAAAGCTTGGACGAGTTTGAAAACCATCCAGAATGGACCATTAACATCGGAGTCATGGCCCTTGATTTTCTGAAATATGCTACATCTTGGCCTCATTAAGATGAAAGGGCCTTCATTTGACCGGATTTCATTGAAACTTTGCAGTGATGATCAGTACCAAGCCTAGTTGTACATAGTCGCCGTGTTCCAGTTGAATGATTTTGGCAGAGTTATAGCCCTTTAAAGGTTTTAATACACAAACTTTGTTCTGACTAGTTCTCCTGAACCCCTGGCCGGATTAAACAAAACTTTTTAGGGATGATCGATTCTATATCTAGTTGTGCACATCAGAATTATGGCCCTTTAAAGGTTTTAATAAACAAACTTTGTCTGATCTACTTGTCCTGAACCCCTCGCCAGATTTCAATGAAACTTGCAGGGATGATCAGCACCAAGCCTAGCTGTGCATGTCATTGTCACGTTCCGGTTTACAGATATTTGGCAGAGTTATGGCCCTTTAAAGGATTTTTTTTATACCACACTTTTTTTCCGGGCTAGTTCTCCTCAACCCCTGGCTGGATATAGATGGAACTTGACAAGGATGATCAGTATCAAGCCTAGTTGTGCATATCATCACCATATTTCGGTTGAATGATTTTTGGCAGAGTTGTGACCCTTTAAATGTTTTAATACACAAACTTTGTCCAGATGAGTCTCTTCTGAACTCTTTGCCAGATTTCAGCGATCTTGGCGAGAATGATCAGTACTAAGCCTAGTTGCACCTGTCATTGCCATGTTCTGGTTGAATGATTTTTGAAAGACTTATGGCTCCTTATACATAAACTTTATCTTGAGCCAGTAGAGCGTCCACAGGCCCTCTTGGGCCTCTTGTTTTTACATATGTCTGTTGTTTTGTTTTAACAAATCTACACCATGATGCAACCCCCCCCCCCCCCCCACCCCCCACACACACACCCACCCACCCACACACCACCACCACCACCACCACCACCACCACCATCATCAACACCACCCAAATCTTTTTTTGTTTTTTTTTACATATCTCTGTATCCTTTTTTTTTTATTGTTTTCATTTTTTCGACCCACCCACCACCACATCAACACCACCCAATTTTTTTTTTTTTTTTACATATCTCTGTATTCTTTTTTTTTTATTGTTTTCATTTTATCTTCCATTATTTGGATATTAAAATTTAAATTTGTACGAAATCATTTATTGCATATAAAACAATTTAGATTAAATTCAGATACACGGTTGAAATTTAAATAAAAAAATGAAATGAGGCCACAATAAAAAATTGCTAGATTCTCATCCCTCCCTCCCCGAGATGCCTTTCGACCACAAATTTCTTTCAAATGACAGCAATTTTGGATTAAAACTGATAAAAATAAAAAATAAAATTTCACACCCTGCCCCAAATTTTACTATAATTTGTATGAGATTCTAACAATAATTTTATATCGGCAACCCCACCACATGCCCCTCAACCCCACCCCACATTGTTTTAGCCTTGTTTTCTGATAGTATATACTGGCTTTTTAATTTATTATTGAAAAATCGAATAGTCGAGCTGCGCTGTTTCTTCGACAGCTCTTGTTATATTTGTGATGACATATCTTGCCTTTTATTCATCTGTTTAATTAGTGTTTGTTTCTCTGCCTGTTTTTGGTTGACTGGTCATTGAGTGCTGCATTTCCTGTTGACTTTTATATCTACTTTTACTAATCCTATCTAACTGCGTGGTTTTCTTCACCCCCCCCCCCCCCCCCCCCCCCCCCCCGACTTTTATATCTACTTTTACTAATCCTATCTAACTGCGTGGTTTTCTTCACCCCCCCACGACTTTTATATCTTCTTTTACTAATCCTATCTAACTGCGTGGTTTTCTTCACCCCCACCCCTGACTTTTATATCTACTTTTACTAATACATTTAACTTATCAAAGGCCGTAACTCCGATGTTACTGGTCCGATCTGGCTGATTTTCGAACTTGTCCGAGCTTTCATTGATATCAACAACCTGAACAAGTAACAATCAAGGCCCTGTCGTATTAACGAGGCAGAATATAGCATAAGAATATCAAGGGCCATAACTCCAGTGTTACTGGTCCGAACTGGCTGTTTTTGAAACTTGCCCAAGCTTTCAAAGATATCAATCTGGTAAATGTTGGTAAAGAGAAGACTACAAATGAAGTCTCCGTTGCTACTGGTCCGATCTGGCTTTTTTTTCTTAATATTTAATTCTACGCTTTTGTTGATATTAATAATCTGGTCCAGTTTGGAAAGATCGGATGAAAAATGAATGCTCTGTTGTCTTGACGAGGCAAATGTTAACGGACGGACGGATGGACGACGGACAACTCCGCATCCCATCCCATAACAAGAGGCCCAAGAGGGCCTGTATCGCTCCACTGGCTATATGGAATCTTTGATGGGGAACACGACAACAACATGCGCAAATAGGCTTGATACTGATCATTCCCGCCAATTGTCGCTGAAATCCAGCCACGGGTTCAGGAAAAATTGTTTGGATAAAGTTTGTGTATATTAGGCCATAACTCGTTCAACCAGAACACAGCGACGATAGGCGGAACTAGGCTTGGTACTCCTCATCCTTGCCAAAGTGCGTTCAATTTTGGCTAGGAGTTCAGAAGAGACAAGTCAGGATAATTTTGTGTATTAAAACCTTTAAAGGGTTATAACTCTGCAAAAATCATTCAACCGGAACACGGCGATGACATGCACAACTAGGCCTGGTACTTATCATCCCTGCAAAGTTCCACCGAAATCCGGTCAGGGGTTCAGGAGAATGTAGTCCGTACACAATTTGTGCAAAACCTTAAAGGGCCATAACTCAGCCAAAAATCTTTCAACCGAAATCCGGTGATAACGTGCATAACTAGGCTTGGAACTGATCATCCCTGGAAAGTTTCGTTGAAATCCAACCAAGAGTTCAAGAGAAATAGTCCAGATAAAGTTTGTGTAGTGAAACATTTAAAGGACCATAACTCAGCCAAAAATCATTCAAGCGGAACATAGTGATGATATGCAACACTAGGCCTGGTACTGATCATCCCTGCAAAGTTTCGCTGCAGTCCGGCCAGGGGTTCAGGAAAAAAAGTCCGGACAAAGTGTGTGTATTAAAACCTTTAAAGGGCCATAATATTGCCAAAAATCATTCAACTGGAACAAGGTGACGACATACGTAACTAGATTTGGTACTGATCATCTCTGCAAAGTTTCATTAAAATCTGACCAAATGAAAGCCCTATCGCCTTAATGAGGCAAAATACAGCATTTATAACTAAATCAAGGGCCGTAACTCCGGTGTAACTAACACGATTTGGATGGTTTTCAAACTTCTGAGCTTACATTGATAGTAACAATCTATGTAAGTTTGGTAAGGTCAAATGATAAATGAAGGTGCCAGAGTGTTCACAAGGCAGAATTTAGCTCTTTTTTTTAAAGAAAAACAAGGGCCATAACTCTGCTGTTATTAATCCCATTTGACTGGTTTTCGAATTTACCCGAGCTTTCATTGATATCAACAATATGTGCAAGTCAAGATCACATAATAAATGAAGGTTCTAGAGTGTTCACAAGGCAGAAAATGGCATTTTTCAGGGGGGAAACAATGGTCATAACTCTGGTGTTACTGACCCAACTTAGCTGGTTTTCGAACTTGTCCAAGCTTTCATTGGTATTAACAATCTGTGCAAGTTTGGTAAAGATCAAATAATAAATGAAGATGCTAGAGTGTTCACAAGGCAGAAAATGGCATTTTTCAGGGAAAAAACAGAGGTCATAACTCCGGTGTTACTGATCCGATTTGGCTGGTTTTCATTGATATTAATAATATGTGCACGTTTGGTAAAGATCAAATAATAAATGATGGAGCTAGAGTGTTCACAAGGCAGAAAATGGCATTTTTGAGAAAAACAAGGGCCATAACTCTAGTGTTACTGAGCCAATTTAGCTGGTTTTCGACGAACTTGTCCAAGCTTTCATTGGTATTAACAATCTTTGCAAGTTTGGTAAAGATCAAATAATAAATGATGGTGCTAGAGTGTTCACAAGGCAGAAAATAGCATTTTTCAGAAAAAAAGGGCCATAACTCCGGTGTTACTGATCCGATTTGGCTGGTTTTTGTCTCGCCTTTTCGAAGAAAAAAAGAGACATAGGTGTTGCTTTTCCGGCGGCGGCGGCGGCGGCGGCGGCGGCGGCGTCAACATTCAAGTTTTGCGTTTAGGTCATTTTCTCACAAACTGTATGCACTAAACCTTTCAAACTTTGCTTATAGTTGTATCATGGGTGGTTCATCGTAACGTGACGAAGCAAATATGAAAGTGACCTTGACCCTCCAAGCAAATGGCAGATAACTTACTAATTTTTAGGTTCAAGTTTTGCGTTTAGGTCATTTTTTCACAAACTGTATGCACTAGACCTCTCAAACTTTGCTTATAGTTGTATCTTGAGTTGTACATCGCAACGTGACAAAACAAATGTGGAAATGACCTTGACCCTCCAAGCAAAGGCAATAACCTTATAATTTTTACCTTCAACTTTGGCGTTTAGGTCACTTTTTCACAGACTGTATGCACTAGGACCTTTCAAACTTTGCTTATAGTTGTATCGTGAGTGGTACATTGCAACGTGAAAAAGCAAATGTGGATGTGACCTTCCACATCCAAGCAAAGGGCAGATAACTTTAAATGTTACATCTATATCACTTTCTCATGAACTAGAATTATGCACTAGATGTTTTAAACCTAATTTATAGCTTAACCTTTGGAAGAAAACATATTCTATTTTGGTGTAGTTGTGTCTTCGTTAGTGCATCTTTTTTTTGGATGCCTGGATTTCATGTGTGACCTTGACCAACTTTTATGGAGCTGATGATTTTTAGCTCTACTGGCCAAAGGCCTTCATTTTTCATCCGAACCTTTACCAAACTTTACCAGATTGTTAATATCAATGAAAGCTCGCACAAGTTCGAAAACCAGCCAGATCGGACCAATAACAGCGGAGTTATGGCCCTTGATTTAGTTAAAATTGCTATATTCAGCTCGTTAATACGATAGGGCTTGATCTTTACCTAACTTTTTTCTTTTTTTTTTTTTTTTTTTTTTTATATTTTTTTTTTTGGTGTTAACGCCATGTTAGCAAGAAGCATTGCTGTGCCTATTGCATTTCTTTTTTCTGGTTCATTGATTTTTGATGGAGTTACAGCCCTTGACATTTTTTTTAATTTCTTGTCAGCGCTACTCCTCCTAAACGCCTTGTTGGATTTCGACTAAACTTGGCAGGAAGCATCGGTAAGATGTCTAGTTGTGCATTGCATGCTTTTGTTCAAGTTTGCTGATTTATGACGGAGTTATGGCACTTTGACATTTTTACTTTAAATTTCTTGTCGGCGCTACTCCTCCTAAACGTCTTTTGGATTTTACAAAATTTGGCAGGAAGCCTCAGTATGATGTCTAGTGGTGCAAAGCATGGTATATCAATGAAATTTTGACAAGTTCGAAAACCAGCTAGATCTAGTTAGTAATGACAGGTTATGGCCCTTGATTTGTGAAAAATACTATATTGTATTTTTGTATTTTCCTTGTTAAATCTGTAGTTACTTCATATTTTATCTGATCTTTACCATATTTGTTTAGAACTGTTAATATAAACTCTCCCCCATTTTTATGAAATTTCATTCATAGAAGAAAGTGGTACAAATTAAAATAATACCCAAGCCAGACTAGACACAGCAGACATATTGCCCCATGATTACCAGGTGAGCGATCTAAGGCCATCCTATCCCCTGTTGTTTTTGCAATGTTTTAAAAAACTACTGATGGGAATTTTATGTCGACAACCCTTGATATAAGAGCCGTTTTAGCCAGTAGAGCATCCACAGGCCCTCTTGTTTTTAATAGTATGGCATTTTGTTTTTTAAACAAATGCACTTAAATGTCATCTCAGCAAACGGCAAACTCGATTGTTTTTAATTACTAAAATGTTTACAAACTTTCGTTTAAGCATCATTGACCTTTTTATTTTTAAGTCCAGCCCCCATTAGGCGAGACATGTGAATCCACGCGATTTCTTGTCCTAATTTTCCGAGCTTTCATGATATTAACAATCTTTGCAAGTTTGGTAAAGATCAAGTAATAAATGAAGGTGCTAGAGGGTTCACAAGGCTTAATATTGGCATTTATTAGCAAAACAAGGGCCACTAACTCCGGTGAAATTAATCCGATCTGGCTGTTTTTCGATCTTGTCCGAGCTTACATTGATATAAAGACACTGGCAAAGTTTCTTAAAGACCCGAGTAATAATGAA
>JAWPHD010014582.1:0-60379 GCA_037043455.1 Cyrtodaria siliqua
CACCTACTGAATGGGTGATATCACCTATTTGAATAAGTGATATCACTAATTCGAATAGGTGATATCACTCTTTCAAAACGAATGGGTGATATCACCTATTCGAATCAGTGATATCACTCATTCAAATAGGTGATATCACTCATTCAATAGGTGATATCACCCTTTCGTTTTGAATCAGTGATATCACATATTCGAATCAGTGATATCACCTATTCGTTTTTACAACAAGAAAAATACAGACTTCCCCCAAGAGTATTATCACGGAGAACGTTATACGTCACTGGTATTATATAGTGTTGCTAACGGTTAGTTGTAATAATTAAATAATAACTGTCCACTGTGTTTCTCAGTGTAATTGGTGAAGGGTGTGTTTATTTACAACTTGAATTACTGTATCAAATAATAGAAAAGGCATAGAAAATGAAATTATATTTTGCGGGGTTGGGGTGGTGGTGGAGTGGGGGTGGGGGCAGCAGTACCACATTTTCTGGATCGATCCCTGTAGGGGTAGGTTTGGTAGGGTGTATAACCCTTCTGCTGTGTGGGGGAGGGGGAAATGTCCGCATATATTGCTGCAAGAGCTGATGCGACCATAACATGAAAGCCGGCCATTATATGCCGATGACGAAACAACCTGCCAAATGTTGCAACTGACGACGATTTTGAAGGTCTGTCTATTTAGTTACGTGAAGCCTGGATGGGATCAGTCATTTATATAGAGTTTATTTCTGAATTGGTAATCGGTGATATCACTGATTCGAATAGGTGATATCACTCATTCAAAATGAATGGGTGATATCACTTATTGATTGGGTGATATCACCTATTCGAATCAGTGATATCACCTATTCGAATTGGTGATATCACCCATTCGTTTTGAATAAGTGATATCACTGATTCAAATGAGTGATATCACTGATTCGAATAGATGATATCACCCATTCAATAGGTGATATCACGCATTCAGAATGAATCGGTGATATCACCTATTTGAATGCGTGATATCACCTATTCGAATCAGTGATATCACCGATTCGAATAGGTGATATCACCAAATGGTATTAAAAAGTAATACGGCACCCCATATGTTATCACCTATTGAATGGGTGATATCATCTATTCGAATTAGTGATATCACTCATTCGATTCAGTGATATCACTTATCCAAAACGAATGAGTGATATCACCTGTTTACCTATTCGAATAGGTGATATCACTGATTCGAATAGGTGATATCACCCATTCATTTTCAATGAGTGATATCCCCTATTCGAATCAGTGATATCACCGATTACCAATTCAGAAATAAACTCTATATAAATGACTGATCCCATCCAGGGTCCGTGTAACTAAATAGACAAACCTTCAAAATCGTCGTCTGTTTCAACATTTGGCAGGTTTTTTCGTCATCGGCATATAATGGCCGGCTTTCATGTTATGATCTGTTATGGTCGTATCAGCTCTTGCAGTAATAGATGCCACCCTACCCCCCCCCCCCCCCCCCCCCCCCCCCCCCCCATCCCCCACAAACACACACACATATGGGGTGCCGTATTACTTTTTAATACCATTTGGTGATATCACCTATTCGAATCTGTGATATCACTGATTCGAATAGGTGAGATCACGCATTCAAATAGGTGATATCACCGATTCATTCTGAATGCGTGATATCACCTGTTGAATGGGTGATATCATCTATTCGAATCAGTGATATCACTCATTCGAATCAGTGATATCACTTATTCAAAACGAATGGGTGATATCACCAATTCGAATAGGTGATATCACTGATTCGAATAGGTGATATCACCCATTTAATAGGTGATATCACCCATTCATTTTGAATGAGTGATATCACCTATTCGAATCAGTGATATCACCGATTACCAATTCAGAAATAAACTCTTTATAAATGACTGATCCCATCCAGGGTTCACAGACCTTCAAATCGTCGTCTGTTGCAACATTTGGCAGGTTGTTTCGTCATCGGCATATAATGGCCGGCTTTCATGTTATGGTCGCATCAGCTCTTGCAGCAATAGATGCGGACATGTCACCACTCCCCCAAACAGCAGAAGGGTTATACACCCTACCAAACCTACCCCTACAGGGATCGATCCAGAAAATGTGGTACTGCTGTCCCCACCCCCACCCCCCACTCCACCACCACCCCAACCCCGCAAAATATAATTTCATTTTATATGCCTTTTCTATTATTTGATACAGTAATTCAAGTTGTAAATAAAGACACCCTTCACCAATTACACTGAGAAACACAGTGGACAGTTATTTAATTATTACAACTAACCGTTAGCAACACTATATAATACCAGTGACGTATAACGTTCGGACTATAACGTTCTCCGTGATAATACTCTTGGGGGAAGTCTGTATTTTTCTTGTTGTAAAAACGAATAGGTGATATCACTGATTCGAATAGGTGATATCACTGATTCAAACGAAAGGGTGATATCACCTATTGAATGAGTGATATCACCTATTTGAATGAGTGATATCACTGATTCGAATAGGTGATATCACCCATTCGTTTTGAAAGAGTGATATCACCTATTCGAATTAGTGATATCACTTATTCAAATAGGTGATATCATCCATTCAATAGGTAATATCACCCTTTCGTTTTGAATCGGTGATATCACCTATTTGAATGAGTGATATCACTGATTCGAATAGGTGATATCACCCATTCGTTTTGAAAGAGTGATATCACCTATTCGAATTAGTGATATCACTTATTCAAATAGGTGATATCATCCATTCAATAGGTAATATCACCCTTTCGTTTTGAATCGGTGATATCACCTATTTGAATCAGTGATATCACTGATTCAAATAGGTGATATCACTGAATTGTATTAAAAAGCAATACGGCGCCTCATACACACACACCCACCACCACCACCCCCACCCCGCAAAATATAATTTCATTTTCTATGCCTTTTCTATTATTTGATATTATTTGATACAGTAATTCAAGTTGTAGATAAATACACCCTTTACCAATTACACTGAGAAACACAGTGGACAGTTATTATTTAATAATTACAACTAACCGTTAGCAATACCAATGACGTATAACGTTCTCCGTGCTAATTTATCTGTATTTTTCTTGTTGTAAAAACGAATTGATGATATCACTGATTCGAATAGGTGATATCACTGATTCAAAACGAAAGGGTGATATCACCTATTGAATGGGTGATATCACCTATTTGAATGAATGATATCACTGATTCGAATAGGTGATATCACCCATTCGTTTGGAAAGAGTGATATCATCTATTCGAATTAGTGATATCACTCATTCAAATAGGTGATATCACCCATTCAATAGATGATATCACCCTTTCGTTTTGAATCGGTGATATCACCTATTCGAACCAGTGATATCACTGATTCGAATATGTGATATCACTGATTCGAATAGGTGATATCACTCATTTAAATTTGAATCAGTGACATCACCTATTCGAATGAGTGATATCACTCATTCAAATAGGTGATATCACTGAATTGTATTAAAAACCAAAACGGCGCCTCATAAGTACTAGGTTCTGAATCGAAGGAGTATTCAGTTCTCATCTCTAAATTAGATACTCAGAGTATTTAATACTCGGCGGGTGGGAGGGAGGAAACACATACAGGTCATAGGAACTGGGATGGTTGTGATGGGGTTGGGTGTGCAGGGGCGTACTGGAGCATTTTGAAATGTGCGCCAGATATGAGAAGCGTAGCTGCGAACCGAGCAGCGACGCTGCGAGTGGGGGGTAGGTGTGGGAGCGGGGTTTCCCCTTCCCGCCGGTAGGGGGTTGAAAATTAGGAGGCAAATGATGCGTTCTCAAGCTATATGTCAGCGTTAATATGGCATTTTGTTTGACACTAGCCCATACCCCACTCAGCCTTCAGTTTTTATTGCATATTTGGCATTTTGGAACTTTTATTTTTTCACTTTTGCTGACGAATTGTACGCATTGGCGAACGTGTGTATGTATGCGCCTGGTGTGGAAGGTGGAGGAGGTGAAACAGCGGAGTTATTTTATGGTTGCTGGTCAAAGTTGCGCGCCCCCGCCACAATCTCAAATCTTGTATTCGCCCCTGGCTTCCTACAAAGTGTCGTTCCAATATTTCTTTCCATACATTGATTTCGATATTTCGATTCTACGGGGTATGAAAAACATTTCTTGGCTTGTTTAAAGTGCGTGAATCCCGAAAGGCTTCTTACTAACTTTAAACTAGCTACTGTTGTTCATAACCGTAGAAAGACAGATTTACATTATGTTTGTTCTATCTGTTTTTCAGACTTTAATAATGTAAATACGTTGCTTAAAAGTGTCAAAAGTAGGTCGTAAACCGGGCGGTCCCGTGTATCAGAGTTTATCCTCACATCCTTTCAGCACAGTTTAGTGGCTGAGGCAGACCACCCACTTTTCCCTAGGTAGAACCAATGCTGTACTTGTATACCTCCCGCCATCTGTAAGAATTGACTTTTTCTAACGTAATGGGATTCGAACCCGCAGCGATGGGAGGCGAGAAAGTTTCAAACTCAGCGTCTTTACCATTCCGGTCACGGAAGCGCTTTGATAGTAAGAGTAGAGCATGTTTTCCGAATTCCTATGTATCCTTCGGGACATTTTTACACCCGTTTGATAATATTTCTGTTTGAAAAGCATTCCCTATGTGTCAGGTCATCATGACATTAACCTATAACTTACTGATAAAAAAACTGATAAAGGTAATGGTTGTAGTTTAACAAAGAGCACTATTTGTCTAAAATTTCAAGAGTATAGGTCAAAATATTCATGAATAAAATCCGGAAAGTATTTTTTTATGATCAGGTCGTAGTGACCTTAACATCTGACCTACTAACCATAAAGCCAATAGTGGTCGTTGCATCATGGATACTGTGTATACAGTTTCAAATGTATAGGTCTATATACTCTGTCAGCATCTCGGCATTGTGACATTGCCACCTTGACAATGTCATGGTCATGGGGACCTTGACCTACAACTGATACGGTTTGAAGAGCGTCGGCGTTATATTTCACATGGAGTGCAGTGCCATGCTAGGTCATGGTGACCTTGACCTTTGACTTGTTAAAAAAAGGGTTCCCTTGAAGTTTCATGAGGATGTGGGTACCACTTCCTAAGTCATCGTTCAAAATGCAAATTGCCAAACGAGTTCATAGTGACCTTGAAATTTGACCTACTGACCCCAACAAGAGACGCAAGAGGGTCTATGGATGCTCTACTGGCTAACATGGCTCTTATATCAGGTGAGTTCATCAAATTCCCTTCCGTACTTTTAAAGTTATGGCCGAGATACGACTTAAGACTCATTTTACCGCGGACTTCCGTTCTAAGTGTGACCTTGGCCTTTGAGGTACAGACCCGATTCTTATGCCTGACACGTTTTCTCATCATTCTGAACATTTCAGTGTAATTGTATCAAACACCCTTAAGAAGGTTAGGGGTTAAGATCGAAACACAATTTTGACTAATATAACCATTGACATCCAATTTGACAGACCAGACCTAGTTCTTGAGTACAAACGCGAAACACCTTTTCATTATGCTGACTATTTCTTTGTAGTTTCCAATTTAAGCATTATTGCCGACACGTGATTGTGACCTTGACATTTGAGGAACAGACCTCATTCTTGCATGCGTCAACCCTTCTCATTATGATTAAGAAGTGTGCAAGTTCCATGAAATTATCTTTGGTACCATGCCGAACATTTTATGAAGTTATAAACATCTATTCAGTAGTTAAGGAGTTATGGCTGAGACACAAGTGTGGTGTTAGTGCTGAAGTAAACTATGCATTTTTAAAAACTTCAAAGGCAATAACTTTGCTATTCTACTCATGTGTTTAGCTTTCGGAACAAGCTGTTAGTGGCCAAAGATTGGTCAAGATCAGATGAAAAATGAAGGCGCTAGAATGCCAACTATGGTGTCCTGTTAGGGCCATCTTACCATCGACATAGGTCGCTGGTAAGATGGGATGGTCGATGGTAAAATGCGATGGTCCATCGCATCTTACCATTGGCAAAGATGCGAAGGTAAGATGGCCCTAACAGGACACCGTAGCCAACAAAATATAATTGTATATAGTTTTGTTTTCAATAAATAAAGGGTAATAACTGGTGGTGTTAATAATCTCACTTGTCGATGCTTTCATCAGTTTGATAAAGATCCAACACAAAATATACTGGACTCCAAAAGTGTTCACATGGCAGAATATGGTGTTTTTCATTCAAACAAGGGCCACAACTCTGGTGTTATTAATCTGATCTGGCTAGTTTTTTCGAAATTGTCCAAGCTTTCATTAATAGAAAGACCGACAGTTTGGTTAAAGGGAATATAGCGACACAGCCAAACAATCTTTATTATTAAGAGTTCTGAAAAACTTGGAAAATGGTGAAAGAATTATCAAAATCAGATGATAAACAAAGAAGATATGATCGTTTGAAGGTTCTGTTGAAACGGATATAGAAGCCACCATTTTTAGAGCTATGACATCACTGTTCTAAATGACCATATATGGAATATTGATAAATATGAAAAATTACTCATTTATAGAGGAAAACATTAAGTAACTGTATGAAGAATATGTATAAATAATGTCAATGCTTTATATGCCCAGTTAAGGCGTTTGCATTTATTTGCAGTGATTTGCTTTGCCTCAATGATATTTATCAATATTCCATATATGGTCATATGGATCTATGACGTCATAGTTTTCAAAATGGCGGCTCCCATATCGATTTTAGTACAACGTTCAAATGGTCATATCTTTTTTGTTTATCATTCGATTTTGATAATTCTTTCACCTCTTTGCAAGTTTTTGAGAACTCTAAATAAAAGAGCATGTTTGGCTCAAATAAAATAAAACTCCTATCGTGCTCACAAGGAAAAAGTAAACGGACAACGCGCCACCCACAAGAGTTCCATGACCTTGAAAAGCTCTCCTGAAGATCTGAACAGCTAGATCTGATAACGGTATCAGAACTTTTTATATGATTGTAACTGTCATTACTTGATGACATATGGTCACCACAATGTTGTACTTTTAAAATTTATTAGTTTGGGGTATGTCGTTTGGCGGTCGGGCGTTAAGTTTGAACAAAGGAGTGCACGATAAGTACACTCCATAAGGAGTGCACGATAAGTACACTCCATAACGTTCCAAATGTGAACATACTAAAATCGAATACGTTCATATTTTATTTCAAGAACGTTTTGCGATATATTGTTAGTTCTAGTCAAATATTTCCAAGTTATGGCCAATTATGAGCTTGGTTAGGTTGCAGGTTAAAGTTTTATGAAAGGAGGCAAACTCTTTGTCAAAATGAAATTTATATAGTTATTGAACATGTGCAACAGCATTCCTTGGGTTAAGATGAAGATGTGTGTGAAGTTTCAAGAATGTAGGTCAATACTTAAGTTATGGCCAAGGTTAGGTTGCAGGTTAAAGTGTGACGGAGGACAACGGACAAAGCGATCCACAAGTTTCTGCCATGCTACGCAGGCGACACAATAAAACGATTCAAACTATGGTCATGCGCCAGAGATAGCCATTTTGAACTTGGTGGTAAAATAAACCGCAAAGGTAACCAAGTGTCATGTGTGGAAATTGTCAATTTGTTCCGCATGACAGCTTTTTTTAATTTAGCGATGTCTCAATGACCTGATGAGACCGGTTTAAATTTATAATTACTGCACTGTATTATAAAAATATTTTTATGTTCCGTCTACGTCTTTGAACCATTTCAGGTTTTAAATAAAGTCATTTCATAACTTCCTGTTTTATTCAAATTTAGCCCCAAAGCCTAATGTATCCACTAATGTAAAGAGACATTTCCGTGGCTGAATGGTTAAAGACGTTGCGTTGTAAACCTTCGCCTCTCACCGCTGCGGGTTCGAATCCCACTGGGAGCTAGACTTGTAAGGGTGTCGATTCTTACGGATGTCTGGAGGTGTACAGTACTGGTTCTACCCAGGAAAAGTGGGTGGTCTGCCTCCAAAAAAATTTAATGTCATATATAACCTTACATGTGTTGAAAATGACGTAATACACCAAACAAACAAACAAAAGAAACAGACATTTAACATCAGCAGAAATCAAAGAAACACTATAGGCCTACTGCAACGTGTATTTTTATTGGTCCAGCAAAAGTATTCTAAAGATAAAAGTACAAGAAAAATAACAATGTGAAAAACACAACATGAACACAGTAACTGGTAATTGCACGGGAACTTCCACCACTTGTTAATATCTCAATGTTTCTATAAAAACAGCACATCTTTAATTGTTTTTCAACTACCTTCTTAAGGTTAAGAGTTCATCAAAGTTACTGAGGTACAGCAAGTCTTTATTCCCCTAGTAAAATAACAGGGAAATACAATACATGTCAATTACAAGTAAAATTATGGTTAAAATTATGCCTCTCAATAATGTAGTTGCAGTTTTGTAATGCATATGCAGTTAAGTAATGCATATGCGGTTAAGTAATGCATATGCGGTTAAGTTTAGTACTCTTCTTCATCTTCTTCACCAGCTTGGTCAACAGAGTCGACGCCCACTTCTTCATAATCTTTTTCGAGGGCGGCAAGATCCTCGCGAGCCTCGGAGAACTCTCCCTCCTCCATACCCTCTCCAACATACCTGCGGAAAAAATCAACCAAAAAACTTTATATGACTATTCAAAATAAAGATCAGTCAATAAAAAATAATATGCTTCACATGATATTGTGTAGACTTATATTGCAGTTAATTTAAAAGAAATTGAAAGAAGTATTGCAGCTGATGCAAGACTTAGGCTATAGGAACAATGACGATTTTATTCATCATGATTTTTTTCAGGCAGTTAAGATTTTCAGAATGTTATGCCATAAAAAGTATTTCTTTCTTTTTGGGAATATATGAACGTCCATGCCTACTACAGTCTGTGAAGTTTTTTCATAAAATAATAATACAAATTTTAAATAATGTTTAATCTTAATTAGCAATGGGGGCAAGTCCAGAACAGATAATATATTCACGTTTAGTAAGAATAATGAAATGCTGACAGGTGAATGGCTCACAATGTTCATTGCACGCTGAATGTCATGTCCATCAACTATTTTTTTTTTTCATTTATAAAAATGTGTCACTCACACTTATGCAGCCGAAATTGATAAGAAACCATCTACCTAACATAGTACTAGAAAAAGTGTTCCAACATATGGAATACTTACAGCCTTTTTTTTTTAAACTATGAATCAACAATCTGTTCACAAACACTTGAAGTTTTTCTAATCACTTGAACACTAGACATCACCTGCAATGTAGATATAGTTCAAATGTACTTCTTTACTCACCAGTGGACAAAGGCTCTCTTGGCGTACATCAAGTCAAACTTGTGATCCAGACGGGCCCAGGCCTCGGCAATGGCGGTGGTGTTGCTCAACATGCAGACGGCTCTCTGAACCTTGGCCAAGTCACCGCCGGGGACAACAGTTGGTGGCTGGTAGTTGATGCCGATCTAAATAAATAATCACTAATATTTAAAAGGTAATATAAAATAAGTTATAAAGAAGGGAAAAAACATGTTTTATAATTATTACTTTAATATATTGAATATATAATTTAAGTGGAATCCAAATTCTATTAATGAAGGCATTGAAGTATTTTGTTTTAACACCAATTTTTAATATACAAAGCAAGAAAAGCTAGAACATATGCCCATTGGACCCGAATGCCCCGCTAAAGGTTTATCGGTGTTAAGTGTAATATTAAAAGGCAAGTTATATGGACCTGATTTGGGTAGGAACATAATGGTGCCGTATAGATGTTGTTTGAAGAAAAGTTAACGACGACGCTGGCGGACGAAGAATGATCCCAATAGATCACCCTTCGGCTCAGGTGATCTAAAAACTTGAATGTAAATTAACAGTGTAAAAAGTAGGTCAAGGTCACTTATATCAACCTGATTTGGGTAGGAACATATTGCTGTCATACATATGTAAGTGGGTAAGAAGTTTGGAAACTGTATGACTTTTGGTAACTGAGAAACTTAGTTAATAAAGAACGTGAATGTAAAACTTGAATGTAAATTAACAAAGTGCCAAAGGTAGGTCAAGGTAATTCATACTGACCCATTGGAACATATCGCTGTAATGTAATTATGTCATGTAGTTATCAACATCTGTAAAGTTTGAAAGCTCCTAAGGCATCTGGTGTTGGAGAAATGGACGTAACAAAAAACGTTGATGTAAAAAAATTAAATGAAAAAACTTTGATGTAAATTAACGGTCTAAAAAAAGAAGGTCAAGTTCATTTATATTGACCCGATTCGGGTAGGAACATATTCCCGCCATATAGATGCGTGTGTATGAAGTTTGAAAACTGTACGGCTTTTGGAATTGACTTAATAAACAAGAGGGCCAAGATGGTCCTATATCGATCACCTGAGTAATGGTCCATTATCGAACTTCTTCGAAATCTCATATACAATCTGTGCAAGTTTGGTTAAGATTGTTCAAGAAAAGTGGCCTCTGTTGTACGTTTACCAACATTGATATAAAGACACTGACAAAGTTTGGTAAAGATCAAATACAAAATGAAGGTGCTAGAGTGTAACCTCTGGGGCATAGCCAAATGTGACCCCAGGGCTACATGTAATATATGAGAGCTGTGTGCCTTGTGGTTTTAGAGAAGAAGATTTTTTAAATTTTCCCCTTAACATGTCTATGTAAAACATGTGACCCCTGGGGCAGAGCCAAATGTGATCCCAGGGTCACCATTTTAATAAACTTGGTAAAGGACCATAAGCTCATAGGAAATGCAAAATATTAAACCTCTGGCTCTTGTAGTCTCAGAGAAGAAGATTTTTAAAACAATTCCCTATACAAGACTATGTAAAACTGTGACCCCCGGGGCGGGGCCAAATATGACCCTAGGGTCACCATTTGAACAAACTTGGTAAAGGACCATAATCTTATAGTAAATGCAAAATATTAAACCTCTGGCTCTTGTAGTTTCAGAGAAGAAGATTTTTTTTTCCCTATATAAGACTATGTAAAACTGTGACCCCCGAGGCGTGGCCAAATTTGACACCAGGGTCACCATTTGAACAAACCTGGAAGAGGATCAAAAGCTTATAAATAGCAAATGCAAAATATTGAACATCTGGCTCAAGCAGTTTCAGAGAAGAAGTTAAGTATTTCCCTATACAAGTCTATGTAAAACATGTGATCCCTGGGGCAGAGCCAAATGTGATCCCAGGGTCACCATTTTAATAAACTTGGTAAAGGGCCATAAGCTCATAGGAAATGCAAAGTATAAAATCTCTGGCTCTTGTAGTTTCAGAGAAGAAGATTTTTAAAACAATACCCTATACAAGTCTATGTAAACTGTGACCCCCGGGGCGGGGCCAAGTATGACCCTAGGGTCACCATTTAAACAAACTTGGTAAAGGACCATAATCTTATAGTAAATGCAAAATATTAAACCTCTGGCTCTTGTAGTTTCAGAGAAGAAGATTTTTTAATTTTTTTCCTATTTAAGTCTATGTAAAACTGTGACCCCCGAGGCGGGGCCAAATTTGACACCAGGGTCACCATTTGAACAAACCTGAAAGAGGACCATAATAAAGCAAATGCAAAATATTGAACATCTGGCTCAAGCAGTTTCAGAGAAGAAGATTAAGTTTTTCCCTATACAAGTCTATGTAAAACATGTAACCCCTGGGGCGGGAACAAATGGAACCCCAGGGTCACCATTTGAACAAACTTGGTAGAGGACTATAAGCTTATAGCAAATGCAAAATATTGAACATCTGGCTCAAGCAGTTTCAGAGAGGAGAAGATTTTTTAAGTTTTTCCCTATACAAGTCTATGTAAAACTGTTACCCCCGGGATTGGGACCAATTGTGTCCCCAGGGTCACCATTTGAACAAACTTGGTAAAGGACTATAATCTTATACTAAATGCAGAATATTAAAACTCTGACTCTTGTAGTTTCGGAGATTTAAAAAAAATTAATCCTATATCAATCTATGTAAAACTGTGACCGCCGGGGCGGGGCCAAATGTGATCCCAGGGTCACCATTTGAACAAACTTGGTAGAGGACCATAAGCTTATAGCAAATGCAAAATATTAAACATCTGGCTCAAGCAGTTTCAGAGAAGAAGATGTTTTAAGTTTTTCCCTATACAAGTCTATGTAAAACATGTGACCCCTGGGGCGGGGCCAAATGTAACCCCAGGGTCACCATTTGAACAAACTTGGTAAAATACCATAATCTTATAGTAAATGCAAAATATTAAACCTCTGGCTCTTGTAGTTTCAGAAAAAAAGATTTTTTTTCCCCTATGTAAGTCTATGTAAAACTGTGACCCCCGGGGCGGGCCAAATTAGACCCCAAGATCACCATTTGAACAAAATTAGTAGAGGACCTTAAGGTGATGCTACATGTAATACGTGAGAGCTCTGTGCCTTGTGGTTTCATGGAAGAAGATTTTTTAAAGTTTTTTCCTATATGTCTATATGAAAAACATGCAAAATCTCAATATACAAACTTCGGACCCCCGTGGCACGGCCATTTTTTACCCCAGGGACTTCATTTGAACAAATTTGATAGTCTAGGCATTGGTGATAATTTTAAAAGAATAACTGTTGAAATCTGTCCAGCAGTTCTGGAGAAGAAGATTCTTTAAGGTTTTGACCATATATGGTAATGGCGGCCATCTTGGAAGTCGCGCTAATCTAATTTTAACAAATCTAAAAAGCATTCATCTAAGGATCATCCACGTGAAGTTTGGTCAAAATTAGCCAAGCGGTTTCTGAGGAGAAGTTGTTTGAAGAAAGGTTAACGATGACGACGACGGACGAAGAGTGATCCCAATAGATCACCTTGAGCCTTCTGGCTCAGGTGATCTAAACAAGAGGTCAATGACCTTGAAGCTCTACTGATTGATTTTGTTTTCTGGAAGTAGTCGCTAGACTTGTTTTTTGAAAATCTATTTTTAACCGTGGCGGCCATCTTGAATTTCCGGCCGACCTGAAATTTTGCTAAGATCAATAAGACATTAAGAGCAACATTCCTGTGAAGTTTCATGAAAATCCGTCAGGTAGTTTCAAAGAAGTAGTCGCTACAAGTTTTCATTATATAACTCTATGTAAACAAAGCAGCCATGTTTAAGGTCAAATCAAAACGATTTTCGACAAGGACCAACATCATGTCATACTGATCATTTTAGAAAAAGTCCCATATCAATATCTCTTATTGTTTTGAAGAAGTAGTCGCTACAAACTTATTTATTTTAAATCTATTTTTAGCTGTGGCGACCATCTTGAATTTCCGGCCGACCTGAAATTTTTCTAGGATCAACTAGACATCAAGAGCAACATTCCTGTGAAGTTTCATGAACATCCGTCAAGTAGTTTCAGAGGAGTAGTCGCTACAAGTTTTTACTATATAACTCTATGTAACCAAAGATGGCCACTGGCAGCCATGTTTAACGTCGAATCAAAATAATTTTCCACAAGGATCTACATCATGTCATGCTGATCATTTTAGAAAAAGTCCCATATCAATATCACTTATAGTTTTCAAGAAGTAGTCGCTACAAACTTATTTTTTAAAAATCTATTTTTAGCCGTGACGGCCATCTTTAATTTCCGGCCGACCTGAAATTTTGATAGGATCAATTAGACATCAAGAGCAACATTCCTGTAAAGTTTCATGACAATCCGCCAAGTAGTTTCAGAGGAGTAGTCGCTACAAGTTTTTACTATATAACTCTATGTAAACAAAGATGGCCGCTGGCAGCCATGTTTAACGTTGAATCAAAACGATTTTTGACTAGGATCAACATCATGTAATGCTGATCATTTTAGAAAAAGTCCCATATCAATATCACTTATAGTTTTCAAGAAGTAGTCGCTACAAACTTATTTTTTAAAAATCTATTTTTAGCTGTGACGGCCATCTTGAATTTCCGGCCGACCTGAAATTTTTCTAGGATCAATTAGACATCAAGAGCAACATTCCTGTAAAGTTTCATGACAATCCGCCAAGTAGTTTCAGAGAAGAAGTCGCTACAAGTTTTTACTATATAACTCTATGTAAACAAAGATGGCCACTGGCAGCCATGTTTAACGTTGAATCAAAACGATTTTTGACTAGGATCAACATCATGTCATGCTGATCATTTTAGAAAAAGTCCCATATCAATATCACTTATAGTTTTCAAGAAGAAGTCGCTACAAACGTGTATTTTAAAACTCTATTTTTAGCTTTGGCGGCCATCTTGGATTTCACATCAACATGAATTTTTGCTAGGATCAACTAGACTTTATGGGCAACATTTCTGTAAAGTTTCATGAATATCCGTCCAGTAGTTTCAGCTGTGAAGTCGCTACAAATAAAAGTTTACGGACAGACGGACGGACGACGGACGCCGCACCACGGCATAAGCTCTGCTGATCTCTGATCAGTAGAGCTAAAAACTGAATGTAAAAATGGGACGTACGGACGTGCAGACAGACAAGGGTAACACTATATGCCCGCACCACTTTCGTGGCAGGGCATAAAAAGTCTTCTGATAACTAAAGAATTTTCAAGTATTTTAAAATTGGAGACCTGACGAAAAAATTGCGCAAATACGTTAATAACATAGCACGGTTTAACAATACAGAAGGAAGAATAAGCTGTTGAATATTGCTCTTGATGCCCAACACTTACTTTCCTTTACAACAAAGGCAGCGTATAATCCGACAAATACAGAATGAACTTGTGACAAAACTATTAAAATCCAATTAAAATTCACTTAAAATATTTCTACATATTAAACTCTGGAACAAACTGGTGTTTGGTCAGTAAATTACCTTAAAACCAGTTGGACACCAGTCCACAAACTGGATGGTTCTCTTGGTCTTGATGGTGGCGATGGCGGCGTTGACATCCTTGGGGACGACGTCACCTCTGTACAACATACAGCAGGCCATGTACTTGCCGTGACGTGGGTCGCACTTCACCAACTGGTTGGCTGGCTCAAAGCATGCATTAGTGATCTCGGCAACCGACAGCTGTTCATGATAGGCCTTCTCTGCAGATATAACTGGGGCATATGTGGAGAGAGGGAAATGGATACGTGGGTAGGGCACCAAGTTGGTCTGGAACTCTGTCAAGTCGACGTTCAGTGCACCATCGAATCTTAATGAAGCAGTGATGGACGAGACGATCTGACCGATCAGTCTGTTCAGGTTGGTGTATGTTGGTCTTTCGATGTCCAGATTGCGTCTACAGATGTCGTAGATGGCCTCGTTGTCAACCATGAAGGCACAATCAGAGTGCTCCAATGTAGTGTGTGTGGTCAAGATGGAGTTGTACGGTTCAACGACGGCTGTGGACACTTGAGGCGCTGGGTATACTGCGAACTCCAGCTTGGATTTCTTACCATAGTCGACACTGAGCCGTTCCATAAGAAGAGACGTAAATCCTGATCCAGTGCCACCACCAAAACTGTCAATGAATTAAACAAATTACATGTTTTGAATGGGTTGAATTTCTCTTCTATAAAATTGGACATAATTCAAATGTAGATCTACAGACAACTTCCTCATCAAGTGCAATATCCAAGTATTGAATTTACTTCCTGTAGCTATTTGAAGACACAAATGACAACAATCATGCACAGGCCATGATTTTTTTTTTCTGAATCACTCGTCCTATGTAATATTTGAAAAGTCAAAAAAATTATAAATTGTTCAAGAATTTATCTGAATTTCTACATGTTCTGCATCAATGAGCACTCCTCACGGCGAGCGAACCAGTGGAATTTTCGTGGCCTTATACAAAAATTAACTGTTGCTATGAGCCAATCGTTGCAATAAAATGTATTAACTGTAAATGACATTCATCTTCAAAATCAATTTAACATGATTTACATCCAAAGGATCTGTTAATACCTGTGAAAGATGAGGAATCCTTGGAGACCGGTACATTGGTCAGCCAATTTTCGGATTCTGTCGAGGACCAGATCAACAATCTCCTTGCCGATAGTGTAGTGACCACGTGCGTAGTTGTTGGCGGCATCCTCCTTGCCGGTTATCATCTGCTCGGGGTGGAACAACTGTCTGTATGTGCCAGTACGGACCTCATCTGGAAAATACACAGAATAATGACCATAGACATTCATTTATTTTTACTGCATTACATTTCTATGGGAGAAAGATCTGGATTTCTCAGTTAAAGTTAATTCATAATTGCTAACTCCGACAAAACTGAGTCGCTGTGTCAAAGTGGTGGAGGTTAATATTATTCCAGCATATAACGGCATAACCATTGCCTTTCCTCTTTAATTGTGCTTATAAATACAGGGCCGTCACTAATTTTTGAAATAGGTCGCTACTTTGATTTGACAAGCGGCTACCATTAGTGATCGAGCAAAGCGAGAAAGGTTGTTAGGGGGTTCGCGGGAATTCTACCCCACGGATAAGCACATGGGGTCTATAATTACATGCAATCTCCTGTTTTTGATGCTTATTAAGGTCAGGATTTGTAGTTATTGCATGGTTCTTTCAGATGATGAACATGATTCTTTCAGATGATGAAATAATTCCATTATATTGGATACTGATTAATAAAAAAATAAATTGTTACAGCCGACGCAAAATTAAAAACAGACGACGAATATAGCCGCCTGCCGGCAATTAGAGACAGCCCTGAAATAATATGATCAATCATGACAAAGGGTCATACGTATCTTCCAGGTCATGGGTAGTACGGCCAAATATTATCATATTTGGTTTTTTTAAATTAAAACAGCGTATTATGTGAACTCGAAAACTTAAGAAAAAAACTAGTCACGAACACGTACCAATTACAGTTGGTTCCAAATCGACAAAGACAGCTCTGGGCACATGTTTGCCGCCTCCTGTCTCACTGAAAAAGGTGTTGAAAGAGTCGTCGCCGCCACCGATGGTCTTGTCACTGGGCATCTGACCATCTGGTTGTATCCCGTGCTCCAGACAGTACAATTCCCAGCAGGCATTGCCCATCTGGACACCAGCCTGACCGACATGGATGGATATACATTCACGCTGAAAATAAATGTCTTAAGAATATTAATCTTGCACTTTCTTGCTAGTGATTTTTTCCTGCATATTTTTTTGGTGATTATGTCTCATATGAAACATTATGATGATGGCTCCGCCCTCACCCAGGGTCCCTCAGAAACATTATGATGATGGGATTTCACTATACATTTGTTTCCTCCTACGTCATCGGTGGCATTAAATACACTAATAATTCAATTACGGTGTCATTTTTACATACTTTTGCACATTAATTTGTATATAAGTCTTCTGTGAAAGAGATGCACAGCACGTCAAATGATTTATTATTTAAAACTCGGGACGTCTTCCTTGGGTTGGGGTTGGAATTGAATGTTGTTTAACGGCTCATCAACACAGTATAAGTTATTTAGAGCCACCCCAGAGAGAGGGGAAGGATACACATAAATCCGGGAATTGTGCACTAATCTTATTATTGAATAAATTCCTATGGTTCTTTAACATGCTCGGAGGATAGACCTATACACGGGACCGCCCGGTTTACGTTCCCATCCGACGGACGAGGCTAAGGGTAAGTGTCTTGCCCAAGAACACACAGATGAAACTCAGTGGCACCAAGGAGGATTGAACCCGGGGCCTCCGGTTACAAATCCGCCACGCTACCGACTTTGCCACGCCAGGAGGGGGTGGGTGCATGGTAACAGGGGGTCAATTTTTTTACTAGCAGTATAATTTGTTCCAGGGCCACCATTGGACTCTGGGATAATTTGCTCCAGGGTCACCAAGGGACTCTGGAATAGCGGTCAATAGTTGAAATACACTAAACATTTTTATTCATTTACACTTACAGTGCCGTACATATATATACAGAAAAGCATAAATAAAACTATTTTTGAACAATTGAATCTATATAAGGCCTAATAAAAAAACATGTGTGTTTCCGGTTTCCCGACCGACCCTACTTTATCACCGCCGACCCTAAATATATTTAGCCGAGAAAAAAAAAAAAATTTTTTTTTATTCAAATGATAATTTTATTAGCCAGAGCATCTAATCTGGATTGCAAAGGTTATCAAAAAGTTGCCTTAGTACAAAAATGGCATAATATATGCGAACAATATATATAAAAAAAAATATCTAAATAAACAAACTTTTTCCTACCTACCTACCTACCCTAACTTTTTGACAGGGTGAAACCAGAAACACACATGGTTTTTTTCAGGCCTAAAATGAATACAAGGTTAAAGGGAATTCATAATTTTGCATTACAGAGATGTTGAGATTTTATTTTATTTTCAGTAGGTGATAAAATTTGTGTTACTCGGTTTTTATCCTTAGGTTCTATAGTAAAATAAAAATCTTTGGCAGAGTAAAGAGACGATAATTTTCAAGATTTTGATCTTAAAAGATACATATATTGAATCAATTTGCATGAATGTGTACGAAATAGGCAGGGTTTTAAAAGAATCACACTGTAGATACCTTAATTTTAACAGTAAACTTGGTTGAACATCAAGGATAAAGACCGAGTTTATCACCTACCAGAATGTATTAGTTATGTCTTATTCCTGGTCACTGATTGGTCACTTTTTTTGATGATGCTCTATCAAAATTATGAATTGACCTGTGTGAAGAAAAGATGCGAAGGCGCACCGCCGAATTCGTTCTAGTTATTATATTATTTGTTTTTGCTTTTTGTAGTCTGATAATTGCAGTCAAAAATTATCTAAAGCTCTGTATGGTAGGTACAAACTATCTATGAGCCATGATTCTCACGTCTATGTTATGGTCAGAGAAGATAAAGATTAACTTTAAAGTAAAAGACCCCCCCCCCCCCCCCCCCCCCCCCCCACCCTCACACAATTATTCCAATGACCATTATAAACCTGCATTACAACAATGTGTCATGCATCAGTGATTTAAGAGGTTATTATCTTATAAATCTCTGCATGCATTGAGCAAGACTGCACATAACTTTTCATGACAAAAAATTCCCACCAACCCAGCCCCTCCCAACCTCCACTTTTAAAAAAAATAATCTAAAAGCCACACTTGTGCATTCTTTTAGCAGAAAGCGTTTTTGTAACTTTTCTCTAAAAGGAATTCAGCATAGTATTGCCTAGGTTTGCCACCGAGTTTTCTAAATAGTCTCTATACATTTTGTGTCTGCAGCGTGACCTGCCCCTAGATCAGCACCTGCCATAAACTGGAATACACGTCTATCGATAATACACTATACACACTCATCCCCTGGAACACGTCACGTACGTCACACGTGTCAATGGCCAATTTGAGAAGCATCGGCGCTGTTGTGAGTCAGATCAGTATTACTAATTCTTCAAGAACACCAATTTCACTACTAGTATACATGATCCTTATCGAGCTATCCCCCAACCAAAGACGAATTCAAACATTTAGGTGCATGATGCAGGGGTTTGCCAATTAGGATGAATAGGCTACATAATTGAAGGTATACCGCCAAATAAAAGGCAACGAATAGATTAATAAAGATAGACTTACCATGGTTAAAGTTTATGGTCTATTAATTTCCAGAAAATAAATGAAAAACAGGTAATTCCTTGTCTTCAGAATCTCATTCACGACGTAAGCGGTCAAAGATGAGCTGTCCTGCCGACGAATAATTTACAATGAACAAAGTCTGCGCTTATGCGAGCGGCTGCATAACTAATTGCGTATTCTCAATTTCCATTGGATGGCGAAATGATGCGCGTCTAAAAATAGACATAAAGTTGAATTTCATTGGATAACACTTCCGTCATAATGAAAATGTTTCGGGCGGGAAATTCGCGCGCAACATCCAAAAAAAAAATGACTCAAAATATGCGTTCGGGATACAGACTAGAGTAATATCTGTTTATTATCTGAGTCGCTCGCTCAATACGTATGTATTAACTTTCCAATCTGGTTATCGCGAGGCTGCTGTCCAATAAAATAATTACGTCATGCAAGTCATGGAAGGGCGGTTGAAAGAAAGAAAGTAAGAATGGATGGAGGGAGGAAGGAAGGAAGGAATTTCCCGAAAGACAGGCAGAAAGACAGAAAGACATGTCAGATGCATCTACATGTAAAACAAGAAGACGGGAATAAAAGGGGACAAATAACCCTTGAGGAACTGCATGCAGATAGTACATCTAGGGATGAAGAGTAGCGTCCTTCAAGAAGGACTTGCTTTTCCTCTCGCCAAATAACGTTTGAATCCATCTGTTGGTTTACCCTCAGATATCATACTAAGCCAGTTTAAAGACGAGTATGACGAACTTTATCAAAGGCTTTTGCAAAGTCGAGTAGTATATATCAACACGTTGTCTCCTTGCTATTATATGTTGCGGGCAATATCTTGGATAGTAACATTATTAAAGTTACGTCTCGCGTGAACGTTTTTTTGGAAAACCGTGCCGATTATCACAGGGTATAAACCGTGCTGATTATCTTATGAACAATGCTAATTATCGCCGAGTATAATCCGTGCTGATTATAACAGGGTATGAACCGTGCTGATTATCACAGAGTATAAACCGTGCTTATTATAACAGGGTATGAACTGTGCTGATTATAACAGGGTATAAACCGTGCTGATTATCGTATGAACCTGCTGATTAAAACCGAGTATAAACTGTGCTGATTATCACGGGGTATGAACCGTGCTGATTATAAAGGGTATGAACCGTGCTGATTATTTTATGAACCGTGCTGATAATAACAGGTTATGAACCGTTCTGTTTATCACCTAGTATAACCGTGCTGATTATGACAGAGTAACCGTGCTGATTACCGTATGATCCGTGCTGATTATCACAGGGTATAAACCGTGCTGATTATCACAGGGTATGAACCGTGCTGATTATAACAAGGTATGAACCGCGCTGATTATCGTATGAACCGTGCTGATAATAACAGGGTATGAACCGTTCTGATTATCACCTAGTATAACCATGCTGATTATGACAGAGTAACCGTGCTGATTATCATATGATCCGTGTTGATTATCACATGGTATAAACCGTGCTGATTATCACAGTTTATAAACCGTGCTGATTATCACAGGGTATGAACCGTGCTGATTATAACAAGGTATGAACCGCGCTGATTATCGTATGAACCGTGCTGATAATAACAGGGTATGAACCGTTCTGATTATCACCTAGTATAACCATGCTGATTATGACAGAGTAACCGTGCTGATTATCATATGATCCGTGTTGATTATCACAGAGTATAAACCGTGCTGATTATCACAGGGTATGAACCGTTCTGATTATCACCTAGTAAAACCATGCTGATTATGACAGAGTAACCGTGCTGATTATCGTATGATCCGTGTTGATTATCACAGGGTATAAACCGTGCTGATTATCACAGTTTATAAATCGTGGTGATTATCACAGGGTATAAATCGTGGTGATTATCACAGGGTATAAACCGTGCTGATTATAACAGGGTATGAACCGTGCTGATTATCACAATGTATAAACCGTGCTGATTATAACAGGGTATGAACTTAGCTGATTATCACAATGTATAAACCGTGCTTTTTATCACAGGGTATAAACCGTGCTGATTATAACAGAGTATATATAAAATGTTACTTTATACTGCTGCCTAGCATGTTTCAGTAGAAACGGATGTCAGTGGTACTCTTTGTACCATATGCTTACATCGGTACATGATCGCTACCCATTTTTCTCTTCAGGAGATTTCAATTTCTGATTTGTAAAACATCCGATCACAGTTCCAAAAATATCTTAATACCATTACATGTATCAAGGGACATTGACTGGACTCGGCAGCTGTTGAAACATCGATAATTGTGTCTGGGTATACAATGTTTTTGTGTGGGTTTTTTTCTTCAGAAATACAGACGCCATTCTTGATCACGGAACTTCTGGATCTACAGTGTGTCACTAAAACAATCTTTAATTAGAATAATTGGCAATCTGTTTTTCTTCTAAAAGTCCATTTGTAACTACTTTCATTTGCTGAGTGTAGTAACGTTGATTGTTGGTGGGTTATGATGGTGGAGGCGCTTAGGTAGGGCGGCGGTAAATGTGTGTGAGTTTGTGCTGGGTGGGGCTGGGGTAGGTGGAGGAGGGGAGGGTTACAGGGTTACGAGCAACTGTCAAAATAAACAGTTGTTAACACAGATAATTGTTTATTATTGTTCTCCCTTTTCGACTGAAATCCTGGATCCATATGTTGAATAGTAGAACCATGGCAAGTTTTCAATCTATTTCCCGCATTAAAACAACTTTGAAACTTAATATCCTGTAAACAGTTATATGACCTTTATAATCATTGTTTACATACGCAATACCGGTCCTATAAATAAACAATTTGGCCCTGCCCGCTGTACTTGTTTTATGCTAAGAGCAGCGTTCATGGGATACAACTTAATAGAAAATCATTTTAAACATGAGGTATTGAAAATATTTATTTGGTATAGTTTGGACAGTTTTAATGTCGATTGGATTGCGTAATTCTCTAAAGAACGAAGCTTCCGTCAGCTGTTTCATTTTATGTTTTAATAAGCTTATTGTGCCTTTAACGATATTGGTTTGAAATGCATGTTTGTCTTTTTTTCATTTTATATTGATAGTTACCTCCTGCCAAAATTAAACAAACTAACCTGTCAAATAAGAGCAAAATTGCATTACAAAACCGTTTTTCAATTTTCAGTTACCCATTCGAGGTGTTTAATTGACCATATTCTGTTTGTTTTGTAGCATGCAACTTCAGTTGTCTGCCATACTCTAATTTCCGATAACTGAGAATGACTGGTGTCATTTTGAATTAAATTAACAGTGCAAATACAAAGGAAATGTCAGCGACCATGCTAATCTGGTCGTTAGAGCACACCACAGTCATTTTGACAGATATGTTATGTTTATAGTTAAATGATTTGTAACTGTGCAAATACAAAGGAAATGTCAGCGACCATGATACAATGAGTTGTCGTTGTTTTATTATCGTATACTTTGACACCTGTTGGATGACATAATGTATATAGATAACACATGACACAACCGATGCAAGATAAATATACTGAAGCGAAAAAGAAACGCAACTCGAGAATTTTCGCTTTATAGTGTATATACGGCACAATTAATTCCACATAATATTCCAAAGAAATCCCAAGATGTTTTGTTAAAAAAATGCAGTTAGTTAGAAAAAGGACACAACTGCAATGTTGTAAACGTTTTCATCACAGTACACGTTGTAACAAGAAATTCATAAAAGTTGAAGTTCCTCTTTGAACAATTGAGCCATCTCAGTACTGTAAAGAGTATGAAAAAGTTTGCATCCTTGGATGCTTGAGCCAAACTCGTACTCTGTCAATAATGAAACTTTGAAGGAATACTATTTGCTGTGTTATTTGTTGTTTCAGTCATTTTTCCCCCGAAAGGAAAGGTCTTACGTAGCCATGTACCATTCGATTAACAGAAGCATATTGTACAAACAATATATAGCAGAAATTCCCGAGTTTCTTTTTCGTTTCAGTATATATATCACGTTATTACTGTGTTCTAAATGTTAGTCACTTCTGTGTTCATGTTTATACATAAACTATTTCTCATGCATGAGCTGAACTACACATGGGTATATGTGTTCACCCGTTATGATCGTCAGCAAGTATTGTTGCGTAGGCGATGATGAATAAAGAAATCATCGGATCGATGTTGAAAAACATGATCAGTGTTTTATTGTTTTAAAACAAATTATTTTAAATTAAATCCAACCTGCGTAAAAACGTAAGAAATATTGAGATTTAGTTTTCCGAGTGATTTTTTTCCTTTCATGAAATCCATTTCTTTAGGAAACAAATATAGTATGTAATCTCTCTTGGGTCATCGTGCACTAATAAACGATGAAGAGAGAGAGACAGAGATTGTTGTCATACTCATTGTACTCTACCAATATTTTCGCGTTTCATTGGTTTTCATTGGTTTTGTCATTAAGTAGTGAAAGTTACCGGGCTAAAAAGGGACACATGGCAATCTTGAAGATTAGTAATCCTGTATCATGTTGTCTTTAAAACTACTTGCATATAAAAACTTGAGGTTTCAATTTTCTTCGTTATTTTACAAAAAAAATGTAAATATATTATTACTGCAATATAATCAATATTTCATAATATATAAAAAATAATTTGCTTTGAACTATTATAAAAAATAACATTAATGATTGAAAATGTGCAAGTTATATAGAAAAACTAATGGGACGCAGTGAGTTTTAAACAAATCTAGATTGACATGTGTCTATTTAATTAAAGGGACACACGGCAATCTTGGTTTTAAAAAACTGGCGGCGTCCCGTTAGTTTTTCTACATAACATTTGTTCAATCATTAACATTACTTATAGGAATAATTAAAAGTAAATTGTTTTTACATATTCTAATAACTGTTGATTATATTGCACCAATGATAATTAGATTTAGATTTAAAACTATGATAAAACAACAAGAGAAAATGAAAAAAACAACACTCAATTTTTTATTTAATTGATATGCAAGCACGTTTAAAGTTAAAATAATACTGTATTAATCAATAGAAACGACAATTTCGACGCATGAAAACAATTTAAGATTGTCGTGTGTCCCTTTAAGTGATCCCTTTAAGTGGTCCACCGCTTCCAGATCCGCGTGTGACATGAAAATTAAGATATGCGACCTGTTTGATATAGATAGGGATGAATCATATACATGAGCTATATATACTGATTGTCTAGAGGCGTATCAGCCAAAGTACAGATCTCACAAAAACACCTCAAGTTACCGTGAGACGGAACAGAAGTGCAATAATTTAAAAGCAGCTAACACGAAAGGACATAGCGCCAAAATGGCAAGTACTTATTTTGTATGACACGAACATATCGCATTAACAGTGCAGTGTAAGATGTGCATATATAGGCAAAATTGTGCCATATATAATAAACATATGATTGCATTCCTATTTGAGAATCATATGGTTATCATATGACTATTACATAAAAGGAGTCACATATGATTCTCAAATATATATAACATGATATTTATATAGTAGGAGTTTCATCTAACTTTCATAAGAGAATACATGCATGAAACCTTCATTTTGAAAACGCACACCTTTTCATTTGATTCACATGAAAAAATGTTTTTAACTTGTATGATTCGTATATGGTACTTATATGATATGTTTTATATATAAGAATGTATAAGAGTCATATACTCCTTTTATGTACGTATCATATTAATAGATATTATATGAGAATCTTATATGTGGCAAAATTGGTTGTGTACACACGTTGTTCAATTTTTATTTCTCATGAATTTATAACGACGATGCTTTTGCATCACTATCATAAGGTCACATAAAAAATATGTGTGGTTCAGGTAACCCGACCCGACCCTAAAACTTGTTATGCAAAAATTAAAAAAAAAAGAAGATTTTTGTTGATAATGCAAAAAAATCGAACTCAAGGTATAGTAATTTAACATATTAAATTCATTATCAGAATTGAATTCATTATTGAGAAAAAAAAGCCTACCTACCTACCCTTTTTTTTCCCCAGTGTTACCTGAACCACACATATTATTTTGTTTGGCCTAATTTTATGCGAAATATTATATAACATAAATAAATAAATACATATACATTATGTCGCATGAAACTACGATAGAGATTTATCACAAACATGAACAATATGTAATGATTTAGTATTAACTTTAATGACAATGATTTAAATTTAAAATATAATGGCACTGCTTTAAAATATAATTTAAATTTAAAATATAATGGCACTCCTTTAAATTATAAATACCTAAAGAGGATCCGTTTGAACAACCAACAACAGTAGCAGACTCGATTGTAATGAGTCCGTTCGGTTTGAGCCATCATGTTTACAAGCGTCATAAACCTATATGTTATGTAATCCGATATATCCGGGACTATCCGAGTTTACGTTTTCATCCGAGGGAACTGTACTGTATTATGACCAATATAGTCATCTTACACTTAACTCCACTCTGATACAATTATCTAACACCTACCTGAACCCGATATAATTATCTAACGTTATTTACGCGATACATTCAACTAACACTTATCTCCACCCGATACAATCATCTAACACTTACATGAACCTGATACCTTCATCTAACACGTATCTCCACCCCGACATAATCATCTAACACTTATCTTATCTGTACCCGATACATTCATATAACATCTGTACCCTATAAATCATCTTTCACTTCTCTGTACCCGATGTATTCATCTAACATCTGTACCCGATAAATCATCTAACAATTATCTGTACACTATACAATCATCTAACATCTGTATTCGATATAATCATCTAACATCTGTATCCGATACAATCATCTAATACTTATCTATATCCGATACAATCGTCTAACACCTGTATCCGATACAGTCACCTAACACTTATCTGTACCCGATACAATCATCTAACATCTGTATTCGATACACATGTATCCGATAAAATCTTCTAACACCTGTATCCGATACAATCACCTAACACTTGTCTGTACCCGATACAATCATCTAACATCTGTAATTGTTATACTCATCTAACATCTGTATCCGACACAATCATCTAACATCTGTATCCTAAACAAACACCTAATACTTGACTGTACCCAATACAATCGATGTAGATATTTACTAATGCCCAATGAGAAAAATGATATTTCCTCAATAAGTTCGAAGTTAATAATATTTAAACTCGAATGACAATTCTTTATTATTATTCAGAGGGAAGTAATCAACATTCATATCGGTCAAGCCGGAGTCCAGATGGGCAATTCGTGCTGGGAGTTATACTGTCTGGAGCACGGGATCCAGAAAGACGGTTCTATGCCGACTGAACAGAGCTTCGGAAGGTGTGACACTTTTTTCAGTGAGACGGGAACCGGCAAGCATGTACCCAGATCATTGTTCGTGGACTTAGAACCAACGGTTGTAGGTAAGATCACCTACTTTGATATAGTTATTACGTTAAAACCGTGTTCTTTGGCAAGTCATTTTCCCTTAACGTCGTCCGTCGGATGGGGATATAAACCGTGTGGTCCCGTGTATTTGAGTCCATACCACGAGCACGTTAAAACACAATCGGAATATATTCGTTAGTGAGAGTAGGGCAGGTTCCCGAATTCCTGTATGCTCTCCAACTGGGAGGAAAATAAAGAATCAATCAATCAATGTATCCTTACCCTCCCTCTGGACAGGGTCGATATATAAATATTAATGTATAGTGACCCTGCTCTGGAGGGGCGGCTCTAAATAACCTATACTGTGATGATGAGCCGTTAAACAACATTTAATGCATTAAATTCAATGAAGTTGGACTTGAAACATTGATCAGTTGACGATCCGATCCCGAGTAAAAAGCACATGCTTTACAATAGATAACAGGACATCAATATTACAGACCGTATTTCAGAGGAGCACTTATTACTGTTGTAACATGGTCTGTGGTTTACGTAATTTATAGACTATATACTATGTCTATTTAGAATGACACACAGATAGATCCAATTTAACACTACACCATTGTCTTGCGTCCGAGCACCAAGTATCACTCGTATAACAAATGTGTTGCCAGACCGAGGCTAACGTTCCAATGTTCTCCTCGATGTTCTCCTCGACACTGATGCAGATTATAGGAGACACCGTCATTTAACACGTGCTTTTTGTGTGTTTTTTAGATGAGATCCGTATTGGTCCGTACCGTCAGCTTTACCATCCCGAGCAGCTGATCACCGGCAAGGAAGACGCAGCTAACAATTATGCCCGTGGTCACTACACCGTCGGCAAGGAGCTGATAGACCAAGTAGTGGACAGGATACGTAAAATGTCAGACCAGTGTACCGGCCTTCAGGGATTCCTTGTCTTTCACAGTTTCGGAGGAGGCACTGGTTCCGGATTCGCATCCTTGCTTTTGGAACGCCTGAGTGTCGACTACGGCAAGAAGTGTAAACTGGAATTTGCCGTGTACCCGGCTCCGCAAGTTGCTACCGCCGTAGTTGAGCCATACAACGCCGTGTTAACGACGCACACTACGCTTGAGCACTCGGACTGCGCATTCATGATCGACAACGAAGCTACGTTTGACATTTGCAAAAAACGTCTGGATGTTGACCGACCATCTTACTCAAATCTGAACAGACTGATCGCTCAAGTCGTCAGCTCTATTACCGCGTCGCTGCGGTTTGATGGTGCTCTCAATGTTGACTTGACCGAATTTCAGACGAACTTGGTTCCATTTCCACGTATCCACTTCCCGTTGACAACATACTCGCCGATATTATCTGCTGAGAAAGCCTACAGTGAGCAGATATCGGTTTCTCAGATTGCAAACGAATGCTTTGAAACCTCCAACCAAATGGTTAAATGCGACCCACGGATGGGAAAATACATGGCGTGCTGCATGTTGTTCAGAGGCGACGTAGTTCCCAAAGATGTTAGCCAAGCCATCGCAGCTATCAAAACAAAGAGAACAATTCAGTTTGTAGACTGGTGCCCCACTGGTTTCAAAATTGGCATTAACTACCAACCACCGACTGTTGTACCGGGAGGGGACTTAGCAAAAGTACCGAGAGCCGTCTGCATGTTGAGCAACACCACAGCCATCGCCGAGGCTTGGTCTCGTCTTGACCACAAGTTTGACTTGATGTACAGCAAGAGAGCTTTTGTCCACTGGTACGTTGGAGAAGGTATGGAAGAGGGGGAGTTTTCGGAGGCTCGCGAAGATCTCGCAGTTCTCGAGAAGGACTATGAGGAAGTAGGACTAGATTCTACTAATGCTGACGAAGATCTTGATGGCGAACAAGAGGAATACTAAGTCGCGACGTGCTCAACAATATATACAATACGCCACGCGCATGTTAAATGTATACGCTCGGATTATGCATTACTAGATTCGATTCGTATTTTAACATATGTTCTGGACATAATTATTAATCACTGCAGCATTATTGTTTTAAAACCAATACACATTGTAAATAATAATCTAGATTTTGACAGTGTTCGGGGCGAAAGAATGAAAGACAAACAGTCTAAACATATCCTTGCGTGGTTTCGAGTTCGAAAACACGATATCGTGTAATAATTGTGCACCCTTAGTGCTAGTTAGAAGCCATGAGGATTTTTCTTTGGTAAAAAAGCATCTAGTTTACATTTGCTTTACATCAATGCGTTACTGTTCCTCGGTCAACCTCAGAATTTGCTGAGAGTTGTGTTCCTATTGTGTCATGTTAAAACATTATATTTATAAATAATACTTCAGAATAAATTAACCAAGTAAAACACACACTCGTGTTGATTGTTTGTTTATAAAACGTCGAAATACCTTTGCCTATTTAAGTAAAATCCTTCATTTATAGGACTTGTTTTTGACGACCATTGTCACAAAATACAGACACTACCGAGCTTTTGTATAAGAAAGCACACGGTAGCTTATAGTTCAGTTGCTTGCACCAAACAAGCCTCAAATATTTAAAAATGACTTCCTTTTGGTCTCTCTTACCCTCATACCCTCATAGCAATATATACCATAATGTGACATTTCTATGATCATACAGACACACATTATATTCAGGATAGACAGAGCGACCGAAAGACAATACATTAATAATTAAACAAAGCGTAAAACGTCATCATTATCACAACACACTAAATGTGGATAGTCAAACATGATGTAATAAAAAAACATACGGACTTTTAGCTCCGGTTTCTTTGTGTTTTTTTCTGCACGAAGTAGCGCTGATGGAGTCATTGTCGTATCGGGTACTACAGAAAGGTACCCGGGGTACATTTATGTATACAGAAACGTACCCGAACATCTTTGAATTCCAGAACGGCCCCCAAATATACAGAAACGTACCCGGACAAACAAGATCTCATTGGCGGAATTGAAACAATTTAGAACTTGATAAAACAACTGCTTAAACAATATTGTTTATCATTAACTATTGAGCTATTGTTCTTATAACATATTTAGGCTGCCATAGTTAGTAATCAAATACAGAACTTATTTTCGTAAAACCGGAAGTTGTAAATCATCAAACCCAACGCAAAAAAGTAAACAAATTACAGCTCGTCATTCAAGATTTAGACCAACTGCATTCCTTTAAGGTAGAGGCAACTGCTAGCGGCTTTTAAAAAGTGAATCGATTAAACTTTGTAAACAATGAAAGTTTGTTTCCGTGAAGTAACAGAACGCGTTACGGCCGCGTTTTACGACATTGTATTTTGTCCCGGGTACATTTATGATATATTTGGGGGGCCTTTCTGGATTTCGATGATTTTCGGGTACGTTTCTGTATACATAAATGTACCCCGGATGCCTTTCTGTAGTACCCGGTATGGCAATGACCCCAATCAGCCGAAGTAGCTGCGAGAATCATAGCTCTTATGGCGGGTACCTACCACAGAGCTAAGTATAGACTAGGTACATTGTAGGTGTCAGTTAGAGGTTTCTGAAGATATCCAGCAATGCCTTAATAAACAACCGCCGTATTTCAATAGACTAATCCTTAAATACAGCCATACATAAAACTCACAAAGAGAAGACTGTCTCATCTATCTATGCAATTTATGTACGACTCCATGTTGCAGCAGCTATATTTTTTCTTATCTTTTCAAATATCGCGCGCTGTGTCGTTACGTATGTGAAAACTTAAACCCGTTCACATGAACGACGTTAATCGGAAATTGTCCGGAGTGTGAGGGCGGAGTTAAGTTTCCAAATACGGAAGGAGACGTCACACGACAACGCGATAACAATGAAAATGACAAAAAAATAACAGAACCTTCGAACACCGACTCTTTGGTGTGTTTTCTGCATTCACTTGTGGAATTAAAGGTTTGTCTTATTGAAATACGGTGGTTGTTTATGCAGGTATTGCTTGATGCCTTCAGAAACCTCGCCGGAACAGTGCGTACGGTGGTTGGTACGGGGTCCAACTTATTCTTACAGGCAAAGGGATCATGACTCTATGGTATGTACAAACCTCCATAAGAGCCATGATTCTCACGTCCAGCGTCAAAGAAGATGATCAAGACTATGGGCTTCCTGTTTTACCGCCTCATCCAGTGGACGAGAATTATAATCCAAACGCGACCCACAAGCATAAAATAATGATCATATTTTAGATTCATGGCTCATTTCGTGAAGCTTTTATCTAAACCATTTATTAACATTGCACTCTACAATGACATACAATGTTCTTAACAGTAATTAAAAAGTTCCCTTTGTCCTGGATCAATGATCAAACATGCAGTAAACAAAAGAAAACAAACTCGTGACTCATGGAAGAATTTACTTTCTATTTAAAAATTCATGCGATTTTGGTTTGATGGATGAATCCATGGTTACCAGTGTATCCAATAAGCCGTTAGCCGTTATCCGTGATCGGAACAGGGATGACAATATGATCTTATGTTGAGGCCATAACGTTACAAAAGAGAGGAACGGACAACTGGGAGGAAAAATAATAACTGGAAAACATATAAACATGAACATATCCAAATTAACAATGTTTATCATTTAACAACAATTGAAAGAAGAACAAACACTATTTTAGTATATGTGAACAATGAAACAATACTTTGTAGAACATGTTTGACCATTTTAAAATTGAGCATGCCAACCCCACATCTCAAATAAGCACTTCAACCATTGTTAAATATAATATTAGTAATTTGAATAAAAATGGAGTTAAGGTTCTTCGCTCTGCACTCTCATTACCCTCTACCACTGTGTGAAGTTTCATTGCAGTCCCTTAAGTAGTTTTTGATCCGGACAAGATAGTCAGACAGACGGACGGACAAAGCGGTAACTATATGCGTCCCAAAGGGATTATGCAAATGTGTTCCAGTCACTTTCAACCATGTAAATATTTGAAATTTGCCAATAGTTTCTAAATGTTAATTTGATAACAATCGGTCAAGAATACGCGCAGCCAAAACAAACAAATAGCATGAATGGAATACATTTCAAAATGGCGTTCGATCAGTTGTTTTAGTTGAGAACGATACCCCTGTTCTGTATCTTACGATCGATGGACCAGCGTCCCAAGATACGTGTTTTCTTACGCAATTATTAATTCTAGAACTCACCTGAGGCTGAGCATTCCTCTGTGAGGAATATAGCACGGGGAGTGATCGCTTAATTTTGACAGAATGGTTAGTGTTTTTTTCTTTAATTAATTGATTTAATTTGTCTTACAATTTCGAGGATGAAAAAATAAAGATTAATATAAATATATTCAAGAAACAACATGTAACTTAAGCTACGTAAATAGTTCACAGGTTGTTAAAGTCATTGGACAAAGTAAACTCGTACTACGACGATGTTTTGTTGCGTGTGTTTTTGTTTGTTCTCTTTTTTGGCGATATTCTTAAAACACTAGTAAGTAGAAAGGCATAGGTTAACAAATACTTACTCAAAAATTAGTAAAATTTTATTCTAAACAAATAACATTTGCTCGTGGTCAATCTAGCCAGAATTGTTTAGATATTTAACGTGCAATTTGATAGTTCAGATCTAAAAATGGGTAATCTAACTGAAGATCATTTTGTCAAAATAATTACATTGATATAGTTTGCAGTATATTTCTTTTGTTATCTCTTCTGTCAAATTTCCGTATTATTATTATTATTATTATTATTATTATTATGATGATGATGTTGTTGATGATGATGATGATGATGATGATGATGATGATGATGATGATGATGATGGTGATGATGGTGATGACGATTATTATTATTATTATTATAAAAAGCACGACAAAAAAAATGGATCCGAGTTGATACTAGTAATTGGTGTAAAACAATGGAATATGCTCGTAATCTTATAATGCATATGCCGTTGAAAATATACATTTGTGTTACTTTAATGCCGAAAACGTTATTAAACTCGACAATAAATTGACAGAAATGATATCGTAAATGAGCTAGAGGTCAATGTTAAAATCGTGCACTTTTAATAATAAACGAGACACAGTGCATATCGTCATTATATACAGCACTGGATAGAGGCACTTGTAAACATCTTAAACCAGAAAAACGTTTTTATTTTGAAAGAACAACGACATATAGAGAAAATCGCAAAATACCCAATGGTCCACGTAAACAGTATGCATTATATTCGATGTATGAGTATATCCGCATTTGTTATACAGTTCTGCAAGTTTTAAGTAATGACCCATACGTAATTTGTGATATTATTTCTATGCCCCCGAACAATTTTCGGGGGCATATAGTAACCGCACCGTCCGTCCGTCCGTCCGGATTCTGTCCGTCATTCCGAAGTTCGTGTCCGGACCGTAACTTCACAACCCCTGCAGGGATTTTTAAATAACTTGGCACAAGTGATCAACATAACAAGACGATGTGTCCCCCGCAAAACCCAGGTCCGTACCTCAAAGGTCAAAGTCACACTTGAAGTTCATAGGTCAAAAACAGGTACGCAATTTCGTGTCCGGACCGTAACGTCACAACCCCTGCAGGGATTTTTAAATTACTTGGCACAAGTAATCACCATGACAAGACGATGTGTCCCCCGCAAAACCCAGGTCCATACCTCAAAGGTCAAGGTCACACTTGAAGTTCATAGGTCAAAAACAGGTACGTAGTTTCGTGTCCGGACCGTAACGTCACAACTCCTGCAGGGATTTTTAAATAACTTGGCACAAGTGATCACCATAACAAGACGATGTGTCCCCCGCAAAACCCAGATACATACCTCAAAGGTCAAGGTTACACTTGAAGTTTATAGGTTAAAAACAGGTACGTAATTTCGTGTCCGGACCATAACGTCACAATCCCTGCAGGGATTTTTAAATTACTTGGCACAAGTGATCAACATAACAAGACGATGTGTCGCGCGCAAAACAAACCCAGGTCCGTTCCTCAAAGGTCAAGGTCACACTTGCAGTTCATAGGTGAAAAACAGGTATGCAATTTCGTGTCCGGACCGTAACGTCACAAACACTGCAGGGATTTTTAAATAACTTGGCACACGTGATCACCATAACAAGACGATGTGTCGCGCGCAAAATCCAGGGTTTCAGGGTCAAGGTCACACTTGGAGGTCAAAAGTCAAATTGTGTCCCGTCAATAACTCTGGCATTCATGGATGGATTTTAAAATAACTTGGCACAAGTGCTCACCACAAAAAGACGATGTGTCGCGCACAAAATCCAGGTATGTGGCCCCAAGGTCAAGGTCACATTTAGAGGTCAAAGGTCAAATCGTGTCCGGTCAATAACTTTTGCATGCCTGGACAGATTTTCAAATAACTTGGCACAAGTGCTCACCACAACCAAATGAGGTGTCGTGCACAAATCCAGGTCCATGGATCCAAGATCAAGGTCATACTTAGAGGTCAAAGGACACTTCGGGGGCATTTATCACTTACAGTGATATTTCTTGTTTTTGTCATGTTTCGCTCTAATTAAAAAACTTTTGGATTTTAATGTTTAAACTCTGTATGCATTCAGTGTATGTGCATTTTAATAGTCTTATGTATATTCCGGTTTGCAAGTTGTCTTATAATTTCTAGTCCACTTCTTTTTTCTTTTTTTTACCGAATATATGAATATATATTTGCACACTAGTACGTTTTGATTTACTTCAGATAGTTCATTAGTTTTTGCTGGTTTGAGAAATTCTAGCAAATATCAGGGGGAAAAAACTAGCAATGAAACAATTTAATTTTCAGCGTGAATGTATATCCATCCACATAGGCCAGGCCGGATGTCAGATCGGAAATGCCTGCTGGGAGTTGTACTGTCTGGAGCACGGTATTCAGCCTGATGGCCAGATGCCCAGTGACAAGACCATCGGTGGTGGTGACGACTCATTCAACACCTTCTTCAGCGAGACCGGGGCCGGAAAACACGTGCCCAGGGCTGTCTTCGTCGACTTAGAACCAACAGTAGTCGGTATGGTAAAATTACATTCATATCATCGTCCATAAGTGTCACAAGAAGTTGTCGTAATTTATACATGTATGTGTTATCAATCTCATTCTGTGTTTTTTACAAATCGATATCCATACAATGACGTCAGAATGTTAGTTATATACTATGATTTTGTTCCAACCTAGAATATCCTCTAGCGACCTGGGATCTGATTTTAACAAGTAATAGATAGAGTATGGTCTCCTCGAGTTGGTTGATTTAAACATTGACATGGGCGTAGGCCATTCAGGTGTTTAAATCAACCAGCGAGATGAGACCATACTCTATTTGTGTTTTGCAGCATGTCCATTTCGGCTGTCTGTCAAACTCTAACTTCAATAACTGGTTGTTAGAGTACAGCATTTATTCTGGCAGGTGTTATGTTCACTTAAACGAGTTACACCCGTGCAAATACAAAGGAATTCCAGTTACCATGCTACACGATTGTGTTGAACCGCTCCCCATCTTGCATGCATTTGTTTCCGTGTATCGATCCTTGCCGTATACAATGACGATCGATATTCTAAGAACGTGCAGAATTTCTCTGACGACTTCATAAAATATGCATGCTATACTTAGTCTATGAATTGCTACCTAAAATAATGATGATGCGCACAGTTATGTTGGACGCTGCTGTAAATAAACGAGTTACTATTTACGTGGATGTCATGGTAACGTTGGCTAGTCAATAATGGTGTCTGCTCTTGAGCTGGATATATCGATCTCACCCTGCAAGCACATAGTTAAGTCTGGGTTTATTCCAATAAACAGGCAACTTTTTATTAAAAGGACACATGGCAATCTTGAAGTGTTTGAAATGGGTGTCTCGATTTATATATCCAGTATATCTTGAAGTGTTTGAAATGGGTGTCTCGATTTATATATCCAGTATCAGTTTTACTTTTACCCTGGTTAAATTTAAAATAAATCATTTTATAAGTATTCACTGTTTCGTTTTAATATATCATTGGTGCAATAATATCAAAAAGTAATAATATGCAAAACAAATTGCTTAAAACTATTCTTATAATTAATATTAATGATTGAACAAATGCAAGTTATGCAGAAAAACTAGCGGGACGCCGTGAGTTTTTAAAAAAATAAAGATTGCCGTGCGTCCCTTAAGGCTTCGTTAACACGCACATTCAGACATACCATTGTTAAGGTGTTATTAGATTACATGTTATGTTTGCGTTTAGATACATGTTAACAACAACAGAACACACCGATTTCAATAAGCATAAAACGGTTAAATTCGTCCTCTTAATCAATATGAAAATCATAAAGATTTCACTATTGTACATAATACAGTTTCCACAATGGACATTAGCAGGCTCGTTCAAACTGAATATCATGTCTTATCCCACTGATAAGCATTACATTTTAATTATGCAATATACAATTACTATTTTTATTCGTTATTGATAATTTCAAGATGAGGTCCGTACTGGCACATACAGACAATTGTTCCACCCCGAGCAGCTGATAACTGGGAAGGAGGATGCCGCCAATAACTACGCACGTGGTCACTACACCATCGGCAAGGAGATTGTTGATCTGGTCCTCGACAGAATCAGAAAGTTGGCTGACCAGTGTACAGGTCTCCAAGGATTCCTTATATTCCACAGGTACACATAGCAGAATCATGCAAGATCATGTAAACAATGTGACAATCTGCTTTTGAAAACGAATATTGCTAAGAAGTTAAGGCTAGCTATGCACTGATCAAACGCTATATTAAACAAATCAAAGTGTATTTCATTAATGATATCATTTGCAGCAATACGCAATTACTCTATCTATAACTCCCCCTCATCCCCCAATCCTGCCCCCACTCACACCCCACGAAATGGGCAGGAGCCATGGGCTCATGTCAAAGGCGCATTGACCGCTGAATTCTCGAGAATTTTCTTTGCAGTATGACAAATTGTGTTTGGTAATTATGTCTGTCTAAACAGCTGTCCGTCTCACTTTTCTTGTCAGCTAAACACCTTTTACAGTATTTTTAACGGCTTGATTCCAAACCTTGTACATTAGTTCAACATTATGCCCAGATGTGACACTGGCAACTGGATTTTGATCGTACACTCTTTAGCAGAGCTTTTGGTCTTCCTCGTCTTAGATTTGTTACGCGTCCAATGCAAATATTGTCGCATAAACGCATTTTTTTTAAAAATGGTTTTAAATTCGTACACGCATTCAGTATCATACCCAGTTGTACAATTTTAGTAGAGTTATGGGCCTTTCGACTTAGATTTTGTTTGTGTCAATCGAAATTCGTGTCGTCTAAAATTCTCTATTTCTAGTAGTCTCTATCATCCTTTGAGAGGTCTCGCGAAAGGTCTCTATGATCGAAACTATTCATAATATAACATACAGCTGGAAAACCTGACATTAGATAACATATTGTTATTGATTACAGTTTTGGCGGTGGGACCGGCTCCGGATTTACGTCCCTGCTTATGGAACGACTCAGTGTAGACTACGGCAAGAAGTCCAAGCTGGAGTTTGCGATATACCCGGCGCCTCAAATATCCACGGCCGTCGTTGAACCATACAACTCAATATTGACCACCCACACTACTTTGGAGCACTCCGACTGTGCCTTCATGGTTGACAACGAGGCCATCTATGACATCTGTAGACGTAATTTGGACATCGATAGACCAACGTACACCAACCTGAACAGACTGATCGGTCAGATCGTCTCGTCCATCACTGCTTCATTAAGATTCGATGGCGCACTGAACGTCGACTTGACCGAGTTTCAGACCAACTTAGTGCCCTATCCACGTATTCATTTCCCTCTCGCCACATACGCCCCAGTCATCTCCGCTGAGAAGGCATACCACGAGCAACTCTCCGTCGCCGAAATCACGAACGCTTGTTTCGAGCCAGCCAATCAGATGGTGAAGTGTGACCCACGCCACGGCAAGTACATGGCCTGTTGTATGCTATACAGGGGTGACGTCGTCCCCAAGGACGTCAACGCCGCCATCGCCACCATCAAGACCAAGAGAACCATCCAGTTCGTGGACTGGTGCCCAACTGGTTTCAAGGTCGGCATTAACTATCAACCACCAACTGTTGTTCCTGGCGGTGACGTGGCCAAGGTCCAGAGAGCCGTCTGCATGTTAAGTAACACCACTGCCGTAGCCGAGGCCTGGGCTCGTCTGGATCATAAGTTCGACCTGATGTACGCCAAGAGAGCTTTCGTTCACTGGTACGTAGGAGAGGGTATGGAGGAGGGCGAGTTCTCAGAGGCCCGTGAAGATCTTGCCGCGCTCGAGAAGGACTACGAGGAAGTTGGTGTAGATTCGGTGGACGGGGAGGGTGACGATGAAGAAGGAGATGATGAGTATTAGGTCACCGTGACCAAACATCACATAGGATAAATGAGCCTGTCATTATCACATTATTCGTGGAAGTACATAGTGAGGGGTGGAAACAAAACTAGTGTAGCTTTATATATTATAAAGAAAATATACAATAGTTTTGCGTTCACCCCTCGATAGGAACTCAACGTTTTATGCGTAAATCCGGGCATCCATTTGTACGTGATCCGTGTCCGTCAAAAATCGCACATCGATTTGTCGCGGACGCGGACACGCACAAAGACACAGAACTGATCAATGGATGCTTCCCTACATTTTCTCTATATGGAGCTAGACCGGGTACCATGGGCCCAATCTGGTGGAACGGAAAAGTTCCCTCAGGTAAACTATTGAGTAAGTTACTGTGAAGCATATGAGTGATGAAAGACACAGGGCTGGTATGTATTGAATGTTTTTCTTTATTTGTGAAACATTTAACTTGTTTCTAGCGAAAACCGCATGAAAATTGAAGGTAAGCTGGACATGCTGCACTACTTTTTGTGAAGCAGAGTTTGAAGTGCACTTTGGTCATTTTGACCTCAGAATTCAAAAAGAAGGTGTTTACTTTCAGTTTGGAAAATATTTTGTGAAAAAGAGCAGGTCAGCAAATCATCTAAGGCCCATTTTTGTGTTGCACTGGGCATGACTGATACTACATTGTGTGTGTTATATGGCCAGCATAGTCAGTACTGGATATTTTTGGGTAGATATTTATTAACAACCCTATGTAAAAATAATGGTGGTCTAGGTCCATATAACCCATTTTTCACTGATATGGACGCGGATAACGACACGGACCATGGATCACGTACAAATTGATGCCCGGCCTTATTCGTGAAAACAAGACAGTACACATATATACGAGTTAGGTTGTCAACGAAGTAAACGTTAAATTCCTGGGCTAGGATCAATGGAAGGTAGAGGTTGGGTGTGTGTGTGTGTGTTGTGTGTGAGTGGGTGTGTGTGTGGGGGGGGGGGGGGGGGGGGGGGGAGTTGTTTTTTTATTAAAATGTATACCAAATGTAAATGTACGTGATGAGTAGGTATGAGTGGGTATATATAAGCCTACTTTTATTACTGCGTTTAATATATTTATATACCCTGGGTATATATAAGACTGTACACATAAATACGAGTTAGGTTTTCAACGAAGTAAACGTTACATTCCTGGGCTAGGATCAATGGAAGGGCGATTGTGGGTGTGTGGGGTGGGGGCAGGGGGTGATGATTGGGAATGGGGATTTTTATTACAATTTCTACCAAATGTAAATGTATGTGTTAATATGTTTATATACCCTGGGTATACATAAACCAATTTCTATTACTGCGTTTAAATAATGTATAGCTAATTAATTCTTACACTATACACTTGTTATTTGTCAAGTTTACTCAACGACATTGGCGGGTTCAGATCATCTGACACTATTGTAACTGTGTATTAATATTGTGGAGCGCTGTGGTCTAGTGGTAGAGCGTTGGACCCATGATCCAAAAGTCGTGATTCGATTCCCGTCATTGCCATATGCGTTGTGTCCCTGAGCAAGACACTTTATCTGCATTGCTTAGTACTGGTTCTACCCTGGAAGATATCGAGAGTGATTCAAATAAGTTCATAGAACTTTCGTTACAATCGATGTAAAATAAATAAGTTTAAACTGTATTAATAAAAAAGAAGATACAGCGGTGTTGCGTTAGACTGATGAAGCAGTTCACTATTGTCGTGATGTTTCTACTTATTGCTAATAAAATATGTTCCTTTAAAAAAAGTATAGGCTTTAAAAAAAAAAGTATCCGACTTCGAAAATTTGAAAATCGGTTTCAAAGTTTAGGAATTATATTAATTCGGAGATTTACATGAAATTACAATTATAGAGCGGTAGTTTAATGAATTTGTAAAAAAAAATTAGTTGTAGTTGGTTAGACATCTTGTATCATGATAATACGTGTACCTCCAAACGTTAGACATGAAATACAAACACAGTTACTGAGATTGTTATGTCCGTTTTTCACACCAAAATATATTTGTTTCCTTGGAAAATAAATATAATGTCACTTTAAATAGCAAGATATTATGTGATCTTTGTTGTCATGATTATGGTCCATTCATTTGTTAAATCTATAGGTGGTACAAGCATGTTTAACGATATAGGTGTCAACACTGTATTTTGTATGCATATATTATTTAGTAACGTAAAAGTGAACAAATGTCAAAAGTACGATTTTCACAAAGGTTATTGTTGATATATATTCCCTGTCATTTAATAACAAGAGGTCAATAACACAGAAGCGCTCTACTTGCAAGAAACTGATATGTTTGCGATAGCCAGGTTAGCACTTGGAACCGTTTAAAAAAAATATATATCTCATAACAGAACCTAATATATTGAACTTGTACATACCTATATCGTTGTATAGACATACATATACTTAAGGAAAAAAGAAACGCACTCTATGTGTATTGGCAACTCTGTATTTATAATCAAATATTTTCGCGTGTAAAATTGTATTTCCGTACACAGTACTGAAGTATCCGAGTGGTCAGATAAACGTTCGTTAGCGAAACCAAGCCTTATGTTACGTTACCCGGGCAACGATGTCCTTGACAAAAGGTCCTTGCACATATTAGGTTGTTATGAAGACCCCTTATGTTCACGGTCGTTTCGCGGCGGATTATGCTGAGGTGTTGACCTAGGTGTATGAGGCAAATATGCGCGTAATGTTAACGTGACGTAAAACGTTAACGTCCTTGATTAGGACGGTTATTGGTTAAGACGTTAAAACAGTCTTGTTATGGTGCATTGATGCACGGCAAATGTGTCTGAGGCCATACGCTGCGAAACTCCGTTCAACAGCAATTTTAACGCCTCTTCACGTTGCTTTTTGCGTAAACGTTACTTAAAATACATAAACAAAGTTGGGGAGAAACTCTGGATTCCTAATAATGGATGACTTGCAACACAATTTAGACAGAAAATGTCACGTATTCTCGATTGCATTTGCCATGACCTACGCATCACGTGCTTTTGTTAATTTTTTATTTCATAATTAATGTGAGAGTAATTTTTAATAGAAACTATGGTGGAGGCATTGGTCAAGATTTTCGATCACTATTAAATATAAAATAGATTATTTGAAAAAAAAGAAACTTCATATATATTGACCTTAAAAAAGTTGCGTTTCTTTTTTCCTTAAGTATTCATACATTTTCATGCAATCCATGAATACTTTAAAGTGAAAGCCACATACAGTTCATTATAGAGTGGAACATTTTAAGACAAACAAATGTCCATAATTCTGTAATAAATTAGGCATCAACAATGTATAATGTAGAGGTACATAAGGTCATCAGTTGTTACGCGTACACATCATATCATCAAGTAAAGTCTAATACAATCCATGAAAACATTTGAAGTGAAAGCCACATGAAGTTCATTATGAAGTGAAATGTTCTAAGTGAAACAAAGGGCCATAACTCTGTAATGAATTAGGCAATCAACGATGGGTGATGTAAAGGGACATAAGGTCATCAGTTGTTATGTCTATATGAAGTTTTGGAACAAATAATTCGAAAATGTTCGAGAAAAAAATGTGTTACATGATATTATACAATATTAGAGTAAAACATTATATAAGTCAAACAAAAGGCCAACATAAATACATTAGGCAATGGGTGTTGTACGGGGACATAAGGTCATCACTTGTTATGTGTATATGAAGTGCGGGAACAATCAGTTGGAGAATGTTTGAGAAAAATATGTGTTACAGGACATTATACAATATTAGATTGGAAACTTCTAAGTCCAACAAAGGGTCATAATTCCGTAATAAAGTAGGCAATCAACAATGGATGATATCGAGGTACATAAGGTCATCAGACGTTATGCGTGTAATGAAGTTTGGGAACAACCCATTCAAAACTGTTTGAGACAGGTAAGTAAGAAATACACGACTCGACGGGACGTGACGGAACAACGCATCACGGTAAAAGATCTGCCGATCTTCGATCAGTAGAGCTAAATACATTAATGTCGATTTTTACATAAATGTCGTATTTCTGTCAACAAGAAGTATGTAACCATCTGACAATCTCACCAGTCCCATTGACTTTACACATTCCAACATAGTCATGTGGCTCCAGAATATAACATACATTGCACCAGCCATCTGCACGTGGCTCTAGAATATAACATACTTTGCACCAGCCATCTGCACGTGCTAGGTTGGTAGTAAAGAGACATTAGTACTGCGACACTGCAGCAGTTTACGTAAATATCAGTGAATCTGCACGTGTGTTTGTTTGAATGGTTTGTTTGAGTGGTGTTTTACGTCATTTTAACACATATTAGGCTATATATGACGGTCAATTTGTTTGTGGTAGAGGCAGACCATCCCATTTTGCTTGAGTCTATAATCAGTATTGTATACATCCTTCATCCGTAAGAAGCGACACTTTCTCACTTGACACTTCGAGCTCCCAGTGGGACTCGAACCCGCTGAGGTGAGAGGCGAGGACGTTTTAGACACAGTCTTACTATCCCGACAACGGAAGCGACACCTGCACGTGATAGGTAGCTAGTAAGTATACATCAGTATAAGGACACTGGTGAAGTATAAAAATGAGTACGACAGAAACACACCGTATAACCGGCAATCATCAAGTCGGGCGTTGTTTCAAATCGGTTTCGATTTTTACGCGATGACGAAACGGTAGGTATACAGCTATGCATATTGATAGATATTACAAACATTGTGTATGTTAGTATGTTCAGATATGTTTGCAGATTATGTCAATGCGTTTTTAGTCCATATTAGTCGAAAATCGACCAGTTATCGTCTGCGAACTTACAAAGGTTTACACAAGAAGCACAATTTACACACTTTAAAGCCAAAACTCTCCACTTTGCACATAGTTCTGTTTTGTTTTCACGATACTGATTAAATCTGTAAGCACTGGAGAGCACAACTGTGAAATTTCAAAGTTTTCCAGCCAGTAGTTGAGGAGATATTAACATTAGAAGGAAATTCGGCAGCCGTTGCAGTCGGTAAATATTGAAAATGGACAGACGACGAAATCGGAACTATCGTTGGCGTCTATATAGTGAAATTAAAAAAAGCATCTCATTTTAATGCGTGGTATTTGTTATATTTCAAAATAAGTATAAAAGTCTAACAGGAAATGAAGCTTTCACAAAACGCAGTAAACCCAAAAACATGTAATGTTAATAAGGAATAAAGGCATATGACGTCACAAACACAAACAGGGTTGACAATAGGGCTAACTCCTTGATACAGTCAGTGGCAAAAAAAGGCCGCTGGGGGTTTAAACCAGGTTCTAGGGTGCACCAAACTTCACATACCAATAAAACTGAACAGTATAATAAAGAAATCTCCGCCATGAACTATTCTCTAACCAACAAGGCAGCATTAATAGGCAATATAAGTAAAACACAAAGATGCTCGTGTATATATAAATACACAAAAAAATAGCCTAAAAGGTTTTACGAAGTTTATGGTAACGGTAGTCCTGACGGAGTAGCTAAACTTAGTGATGCCGCGGGTTTACACAAAACTTAATATGTATATTCGCGACCAATTCTTCAATAGTTTAAAACTTCAACAGTTAAAACTATTTGTATACCCCCATCACCATTAAACATATAGCGTTGAACATGTCCGTCCGTCTCTCCATCCGAGTGTCCGTCCGTCCCGAACAGTTTGTGTGTCTATCTCCTTCCACAGTTTTTAACCGATTGTTTCGAAACATTACAGGATGCTTGCCTATGCTTTAAAGATAGCATATTGATTCCGCGTGAACTTTGTATTACCTGAGTAACGGCCCTTTTTTGCCAGACGTTACGTTTTCCGCTGATTTCTTTACAGTGGGGGCATCCATGTCTAATGAAAACATTTCTAGTTGTTTATGTGTTGAACTGACGTAGATTTTTAAAACTCATCTCGCACAGTAGTGTGTGTTCCGAATAAAATATTAAAAACACATTAGAGTTGCCAATTTTCATACAATTTGGGGGTTCCTGGAAATTTAGATGTTCAAAATACGGATTTGCTATACTTATTATGCTGTAAAATTAATGTTAAAGCCGGTAGGGGATAAATAAATAAATAAATATATATATATATATAATTAAAAAACAACAACATAAACATTTTTCAGGACAATTTTAAATATGTTTGTTTCAGCAATGCTAGTTTTTTATGCAATGGGGTGGTGGTGGGGTGCGGGGGGAGAATGGGGGTGGAGAGGGACGGGGAGTGGTTTATATATATTTGCACTTGTCCGTCCGTCTATCCGTCCGTACGTCCGTACGTCCGTACGTCCCAAAACCTTGTGTCGCGCGATCCTCCCTTACTGTTTATGTTTAACCCACGGTCACCAAACTTTACAGGAATGTTGACCAGCAAGTGAAGATGCGCAACTGTGTTTTCATTTTTATTTTGGACAAAGAACCACAGAGTTATGGCACTTGACTTAGTCAAAATAGAAGCTGAAACATTATGTCGCGCGAACCACCATAACTATTTAACCCACGGTCGCCGAACTTTACAGGAATGTTGACCAGCAAGAGAAGATGCGCACCTGGGTTTTCATTTTTATCTTGGACCAAGAACCACAGAGTTATGGCGCTGGATTTTGTCAAAATAGGAGCTGAAAAACGTGTGTCGCGTAATCCTCCATAACTATTTAACCCACGGTCACCAAACGATACAGGAATGTTGACCAGCAAGTGTAGATGCGTACCTGAGTCGTTGTTTTATTTTGGACCAAGAACCACAGAGATATGGCGCTTGACTTAATCAAAATATTGTGTAATGCCCTCCTCCATTACTATTTAACCCACGGTCGTCAAACTTTGTTTATCATTGTTTATGTTCATTATCAAAAGCCTATGGTATAGTGACCTTAGTATGGGCATCCGTGTCCCATGGACACATTTCTAGTTTATATATTTTACGTTTATTTTTTTTAATTATTATATATATGTTTTGTTCCCAACACTGATACTGCCACCTGTGGTTCTGTCTGTGTGTCTATCACATCCGGTGTAGGCTTTGACCTCACACTCTAGTATAAACGATGCGTCGAGCGCACAGACTGCTTCAAACTTCATACAAAATGTGCAACCCATCCTCTTTTTGTATGATTTGTGATTTAAAATCTGATTTCTTTATTTCATATATGAGCAATTATCTTCTCTTTTTAAAAACAACAACAACAAGACATGTGGGTAATTTTCGAAGCGCGCCCCAGTGACTTAGTGGTAGAAGGTCCGCCCTGTTTGCGGAAGATCCTGTGTTCAACCATCGGCCGGGTCACACCAGAGACTTCTTACACATGCTACTAGTAGCTCCCGTGCTTGACAGCATATAAAGCGTAGTGTGCTAAGACTGTTCGACCCTGGGGCAGTATAATGTGATTGGGTGGGTTACATACATTTGAGTTACATACATTTCAATGTATTCTGTTAGGTTTCCAAGGAAGAATGCGATCAAGGGCATGTTATCACATTTTTAAAAAAAAAATTATTCTTTGTTTGTTTTTTTTTCTTGTTTTTTTTTTCGCATTTTCCAAAAACACACACACACACACACACAATTCAATATATATGGACTCCATACTATTTAAAATAAGAGACACATCGTTGGTATACAGGACATTGGCTTAAACGAAATGTAATTGTTAGACATTGACTGTGTTGTAAGAAAACTCTGCGTAGAGATTGCAAGGCCAAATAATCGTCCTTCAAGAATGGTGAAGATCAAAACATGTCGCCGATTCTCTCAACTGCAGATTGTGCAAATGTCTAGAAAATTATCTAAAATGTCAACTAAAATATGTTAATATTCAAAATCTATCATTATAGTGATAATGTTACGATATTGTAATCAAAATATATCCCGATGTTAACGACTGTTTTTTAATTCGGTAACCCGATTTTAGCGCCATGCCGATACGACTGCAACGACTGTCAAATTTCCTTCATTTCGTTCAAAGAAATGTTAATATCTCTTTTACTACTGGCTGGAAAACTCTAAAATTTCACACTTATGCTCTCCAATGGTTATATATTTAATCGGTATCGTGAAAACAAAACAGAACGATGTACAAATGGGCGAGTTTTGGCTATAAAGTGTGTAAATTGTGCTTCTCGCGTAAACCTTCATAAGTTTTCAGACAATAACCGGTCTGGTTCCACTAATATCGACTGGAAACTTATTGACATAACCTGCAAACACTCTTGTACATACTAGCAAAGTAAATGTTGTAATAACAATCTATATGCTTAGCTATAAGTAAAATAAAAACACCTAGATGTTATCGTCATCGCGTAAAAATCGGAACCGATTTGAAACAACGCCCGACTTGGTGATTGCCGGTTATGCGATGTGAGAAACAGCTGTACACAATTTCTATCTGCTAAATTGAAGGTGAATTTAAGGCAGCTCCCAGTTAAATTGGGGTTCAACCGCACACCAACACAAATTCAAGTGTGACAACGGCTGAACACTGCATATAGAAAAATACGGACACACGAGCATATTTTTTCTAAAAGATGTGCGTTTCACATTAAACATTATTTCTCCTAAATATATTTCGGTATGATGAGTATCTGTTTATAGACGGTAGCACAGAACAAAGCGAGTTGACATTCCTGATGTCTTGCTCTAGTCGTTCCTCAATGAAAGTCAACAAACTGTGAATGCAAAGTGTAAAATAAGAGATTATACACTGCCTTAAAAACCCATTCTGCATATTTTTTATTTTGAAGCGAATGGAGAGTGGGCCTGGAATTAATTCCTGTACGCGCCTATAAACAAATAATGAGTATATTTAGGAAAAGTAATGTATAAGGTGAAACGCATTTAAGCTCAATCTGTAAACTTCGTCATGTAAGCGTAGTTTGTAAGCTCAGTCATTTAAGCCCAGTCTGTAAGTTTCGTCATTTAAGCTCAGTTTGTAATTTTCGCCATTTAAGCTCAGTGTTAAGCTCCGTCATTTAAGCTCAGTTTATAGACTTCGTCATTTAAGCTCAGTTTGTAAGCTTCGTCATTTAAGCTCAGTTTCTATGGTTCGTCATTTAAGCTCAATTTGTAGGCTTCGCCATTTAAGCTCAGTTTGTAAGCTTCGTTATTTAAGCTCAGCTTGTAGGCTTCGTCATTTCAGTTCAGATTGTAGGCTTCGTCATTTAATCTCAGTTTGTAAGCTTCGTTATTAAAGCGCAGTTTGCAAGCTTCGTCAGTTAAGCTCAGTTTGTAGGCTTCGTCATTTAAACTCAGTTTGTAGGCTTCGTCATTTAATCTCAGTGTGTAATCTTCGTCATATAAACCCAGTTTGTAGTCTTCGTCATTTAAGCTCAGTTTGTAAGCTTCGTCATTCAAGCTCAGTTTTTAAGCTCCGTCATTTAATCTCGGTTTTTAGGCTTCGTCATTTAAGCTCAGTGTGTAAGCTTCGTCATTTAATCTCAGTTTGTAGGCTTCTTCATTTAATCTCAGTTTGTAGGCTTCTTCATTTAATCTTAATTTGTAGTCTTCGTCATTTGGCTTCGTCATTTAATCTCAGTTTGTAAGCTTCGTCATTTAATCTCAGTTTGTAAGCTTCGTCATTTAAACTCAGTTTGTAGGCTTCGTCCTTTAAGCTCAGTGTGTAGGCTCGTCATTTAATCTCAGTTTGTAAGATTCGTCGTTTAAACTCAGTTTGTAGGCTTCGTCATTTAAGCTCAGTTTGTAGGCTTCTTCATTTAAACTCAGTTTGTAGGCTTCTTCATTTAATCTCAGTTTTTAGGCTTCGTCATTTGGCTTCGTCATTTAAGCTCAGTTTGTAGGCTTCGTCATTTAATCTCAATTTGTAAGCTTCGTCATTTAAGCTCAGTTTGTAAGCTTCGTCATTTAAGCTCAGTTTGTAGGCTTCGTCATTTAAGCTCAGTTTGTAAGCTTCGTCATGTAAGCTCAGTTTTTAAGATCCGTCATAATCTCGGTTTTTAGGCTTCGTCATTTAAGCTCAGTGTGTAAGCTTCGTCATTTAATCTCAGTGTGTAGGCTTCTTCATTTAATCTCAGTTTGTAGGCTTCGTGCTCAGTTTGTAAGCTTCGTCATTTAATCTCAGTTTGTAGGCTTCTTCATGTAATCTTAGTTTGTAGGCTTCTTCATTTGGCTTCGTCATTTAATCTCAGTTTGTAGGCTTCGTCATTTGGCTTCGTCATTTAAGCTCAGTTGCAGGCTTCGTAATTTAAGCTCGTTTGTAAGCTTCGTCATTTAAGCTCAGTTTGTAGGCTTCTTCATTTAATCTCAATTTGTAGTCTTCGTCATTTGGCTCGGCATTTAAGCTCAGTTTGTAGGCTTCGTCATTTAATCTCAGTTTGTAGGCTTCGTCATTTAAGCTCAGTTTGTAGGCTTCGTCTATTAAGCTCAGTTTGTAGGCTTCGTCATTTAAGCTCTGTGTGTAGGCTCATCATTTAATCTCAGTCTGTAAGATTCGTCGTTTAAACTCAGTTGGTAGGCTTCATCATTTAAGCTCAGTTTATAGGCTTCTTCATTTAAACTCAGTTTGTAGTCTTCTTCATTTAAGCTCAGTTTGTAAGCTTCGTCATTTAAGCTCAGTTTGTAAGCTTCGTCATTTAAGCTCAGTTTGTAGTCTTCGTCATTTAAGCTCAGTTTGTAAGCTTCGTCATTTAAGCTCAGTTTGTAAGCTTCGTCATTTAAGCTCAGTTTGTAGGCTTCGTCATTTAAGCTCAGTTTGTAAGCTTCGTCATTTTAGCTCAGAAGCTCCGTCATTTAATCTCGGTTTTTAGGCTTCATCATTTAAGCTCAGTGTGTAAGCTTCGTCATTTAATCTCAGTTTGTAGGCTTCTTCATTTAATCTCAGTTTGTAGGCTTCGTGCTCAGTTTGTAAGCTTCGTCATTTAATCTCATTTTGTAGGCTTCTTCATGTAATCTTAGTTTGTAGGCTTCTTCATTTGGCTACGTCATTTGGATTCATCATTTAAGCTCAGTTTGTAGGCTTCGTCATTTAATCTCAGTTTGTAAGCTTCGTCATTTAAGCTCAGTTTGTAAGCTTCGTCATTTAAGCTCAGTTTGTAGGCTTCGTCATTAAAGCTCAGTTTGTAAGCTCCATCATAATTTCGTTTTTTAGGCTTTGTCATTTAAGCTCAGTGTGTAAGCTTCGTCATTTAATCTCAGTTTGTAGGCTTCTTCATTTAATCTCAGTTTGTAGGCTTCGTCATTTAAGCTCAGTTTGTAAGCTTCGTCATTTAATCTCAGTTTGTAGGCTTCTTCATGTAATCTTAGTTTGTAGGCTTCTTCATTTGGCTTCGTCATTTAAGCTCAGTGTGTAGGCTTCTTCATTTAATCTCAGTTTGTAGGCTTCGTCATTTGGCTTCGTCATTTAAACTCAGTTGTAGGCTTTGTAATTTAGGCTCGTTTGTAAGCTTCGTCATTTAAGCTCAGTTTGTAGGCTTCTGCATGTTATCTTAGTTTGTAAGCTTCGTCATTTAAGCACAGTTTGTAGGCTTCCTCATTTAAGCTCAGTTTGTAAGCTTCGTCATTTTAGCTCAGTTTGTAAGCTTCGTCATTTAAGCTCAGTTTGTAGGCTTCGTCATTTAACAGAAATAAAATAATCTATAAATATATCACCGACACCTTTAATATATATAAAGTTTGTAAGCAATTTTCCATTTTGAGATGCACACTTTTTGTTTTGTTTACTCCAACAGTTCAGTTATTTACGGAGAATTCGATAGTTCACGGGCATTTTAATTCCCAACAAATGCGGAAACGTTCCGGTTAATGCCGACAATATAACCATAAAATGTAATTTTCCAATATTTGGTATTTAATATAATATTATTTTGAAAGATTTCAAAATCATTTCTGAATGAAATCAAAGAACAGCTACACTGCATTTTTTTTAGAGTATTTATTGATCCAGCAATAGCATTCTCAAAAAAAAAGAGAGTATAAAAACAATAACAAATGTGAAAAACAAAATGTGAACACAATGCTTGGTTAATGCAAAAGGAATTCGGCAATAGCACTTGTAAAATTACAAAATGTATATCAAAAGCACAATCTCAAATGAAATGTTTAAAATGTTGTTGTTTTCTCGTACGTTTCATGGATTCAATACACACACTGCTGTACAGTATTCAGTTTTTGTTTGGCAAAGTAAGTGTTTGCTCGTAGGTAATTAATGCTGTAAGTGCGGTGAGCAAAACATATGTCTTTCAATAACGTAGTTGCGGTTAAGTAACGTAGTCGCGGTTTAATAAAGCAAATTCGGTTTTGTAATGTAATTTAATATTCGTCTCCTTCTTCTCCGTCTTCTCCTTCACCCGCTTGGTCAGTGGAGTCGACGCCCACTTCTTCGTAATCCTTCTCGAGGGCGGCAAGATCCTCACGAGCCTCGGAGAACTCGCCCTCCTCCATACCCTCTCCGACATACCTGGGAAATAAACAAATTCATAATATTTAACTGTTCATAACCGCCATATATTTGAAAAAGTCCGAAATATTGAACAACCAATCATAGAAAATGTTCTAACGTTCTTCAAATGCACTATCATGCTATGTATCGTATCGTGAGGTCAAGTCGTGTAAATTGTATTAAAGTCGGTATAACACAAGCTATGAGCATACAACACATAATTCATCGGATATATTGCAACAAGCTTTGTTGTACGTACACAAACAATATTCATAAAAGTTGCAAGGAGTTTGTGAACAGTTTTATTGAAGAAGTGGTAGATCTACACAAACGACATGGGCTCTAAATACAAAAAAGTACTTCTTTACTCACCAATGGACAAAGGCTCTCTTGGCGTACATCAAGTCAAACTTGTGGTCAAGACGAGCCCATGCCTCGGCAATGGCGGTGGTGTTGCTCAACATGCATACGGCTCTCTGAACCTTGGCCAAGTCACCGCCGGGAACAACAGTTGGTGGCTGGTAGTTGATGCCGATCTACTCGTAAATAAACATTCATCATTAAAGTAGATGCATTGTCTTCTCGCTTTCAATAGTGAAACAATCATGTTTATACCGAAAGGCAAAACATACTTAATGAATTAGTGAAATAGGCAGTAGTTTAGAACTTAGCCTCGTCCGTCGGAGGGCGGCGGTTCCCGTGTATCAGTCTACTATCCGAGCACGTTTAAGAACCACAGGAATCTATTCGTTAGTAAGAGAAGAGCAGGTTCCTGATGCCTGTGTATCATTCCCCTCTCTCTGGGGCGGCTTTAAATAACATAATGTGTTGGTGAGCCGTTAAACAACAATCGATAGTGCGGACAAGCTTATATCTACAGCCGGACGAACATATTGATTCCATTACACCCCACAGTAGTAAATGTGTCGGTTGGGCCCCACGACCTCGCATGAATGACGTCTTCAGATGATGAAATATTGCGAAATGGTTCGGATACAATATTGTGAAATATCCATGTTTCAAAAATAGAAACATTTCACAATCGGCAGAAACATGGCTATTTCACAATATTGTATCAGAACCATTTCGCAATATTTCATCATCTGATGACGTCATTCCTGCGCATGCACGGTCGTGGGGCCCAACCGACCCATTTACTACTCCCAACTAAACTTCGTTTGCGGAGGCATAATGTAATTGCCTGCGCTTAAAACAAACGTAGATTACCTTAAAACCAGTTGGACACCAGTCGACAAACTGGATGGTTCTCTTGGTCTTGATGGTGGCGATGGCGGCGTTGACATCCTTTGGGACGACGTCACCTCTGTACAACATACAGCAGGCCATGTACTTGCCGTGGCGTGGGTCACACTTCACCAACTGGTTGGCTGGCTCGAAACAAGCATTAGTAATCTCGGCAACCGACATCTGTTCGTGATATGCCTTCTCTGCGGAGATAACTGGAGCGTACGTGGAGAGCGGAAAATGGATACGTGGATAGGGTACTAAGTTGGTCTGGAACTCAGTCAAGTCGACGTTCAATGCACCGTCAAATCTCAAGGAAGCGGTGATTGAAGAGACAATCTGACCGATCAGTCTGTTCAGGTTGGTGTACGATGGTCTTTCAATGTCCAAGTTACGTCTACAGATGTCATAGATGGCCTCGTTGTCAACCATGAAGGCACAATCGGAGTGCTCCAACGTAGTGTGGGTGGTCAAGATGGAGTTGTATGGTTCAACCACGGCCGTGGATACTTGAGGCGCCGGGTATATCGCAAACTCTAGTTTGGACTTCTTTCCGTAGTCAACACTGAGCTTTTCCATAAGCAGGGACGTAAATCCGGAGCCGGTACCACCGCCAAAACTGTGAAAGAATTATATTTTAATTGCATATGTTAAACTGTAAATGAATTTATTCTACTAATTACTAAACATAATGCAAATGACATCTCTAGTTCCCCTAGTGCAATCACTTTACACATGTAAGGTTAGTAACATCACCACGAGGCGAAACCACGTGACGTTTTCATAGGTTTAACGGCAAATAAAAGTCAACAAAGCGCTGATTTGCTTTATAACTTACTATTTGACGAATTTTGTTCACCTAAAAGGCACAATCCCCTACACTGTCAGCCCTTTCCTCCGCCGCAAACGGTAATTCGATTCCTTCAGTACTTTCTGCGATTAGCCCTCCCAAATACGAACGATTGAACGCTTTCTTTCATTTACAAGACTTAGAGGGATCTAATCTAAGAAAGTACTAGATGAATCGAATTGACAGTTTGCAGCGGGCGAAAAGCTCACATTGTTGGGGGTATGTGCGCTTCTGCTGAACAAAATTCGCTAAATTCTAAGAAATTTATGAACAAAAACAAACCTGAATCGGGCGCTTGTTGACATTTTTTGCCGTGAAACCGATCAGATCAAAAAGTCACGTGGTTTCGCTACCGTGTCAGAACAAACGTAACTTACCATCTAAGTAATACAGTTGCATGTAGGGTTACTTAACACAGTGAACTATTATTATTAGTTCACTGCTTAACACAAAGCGACATTTATTGTACACATCCGTGTTACAGTTTACAAATTCTTACACAAATTACCTGTTTACATGAACAACTTAGTGTAATAGAATTTAATACATTTTAGTGGAATTCATTTTCAACAAGCGTTTGCCATGATTTACATTCTCCATTCTCTAGGTCTTCGCGCAAGCGTCCATCGGGCCGAACTATGTGAAATCAAAAGCAATAATATATAGAGGATATTTGTTGTTTTGGAGTGAATAACATATTTTATTTCATCGAGAAGTGAGAAGTGAGAAAACTTTATATTTTCACGTATGAGTGAAAATATAAAAGTTTTCTCACTTTGAGATGAAATAAAATATGTTATTCACGACAAAACAACAAATTTTCTTTTTATTTTATGATTTTACAATCTTTTTTTTAAGGGAAACTATGGTAGAACAACAAAAGTAGTCCCGGCAGCTACTGTGAAATAAAACTCTATATTCCACAGTGTGGAATAACACTTTTATTTCACTGATAAAATACGGTATTTCATTACATATCATAAAAAAAAAATCAATACCTGTGGAAGATGAGGAAACCCTGGAGACCTGTACACTGGTCAGCCAACTTTCTGATTCTATCCAGGACCAGATCAACGATTCCCTTGCCGATGGTGTAGTGACCACGTGCGTAGTTATTGGCGGCATCCTCCTTGCCGGTGATCATCTGCTCGGGGTGGAACAACTGTCTGTAGGTGCCAGTACGGATCTCATCTGGTGAAAGCAGTAAATACATACATAAAAGGTACTCAGTTTATAGTTTCACTTAACCGTGCCCAAAATATGTAAATTTGGTGAATACCGAGAAAAACGTGCGTGACCAAAACATGCGTGACGAAAAACTTAAAATGTTATAAAAGTATCTATCAATTATCGTTATGAAAGACAAGTTAGAAATATCGTCTGGCATTCTCTTCCAATTCGTTAATGTGTATTTGTTTATGTGGAACACCCCGAAATCCATAGTTAACATCTATCAGTCAGTCACCAATTTTCTATAAAGATTAAACGAAACTTTTAATTTTGCACACACACCAATTACAGTTGGTTCCAAGTCTACAAATATTGCCCTAGGCACATGTTTGCCGGATCCGGTCTCGTGGAAGAACGTGTTGAACGAATCATCGCCGCCACCGGTGGTCTTGTCACTGGGCATCTGGCCATCAGGTTGTATCCCGTGCTCCAGACAGTACAACTCCCAGCAGGCATTGCCCATCTGGACACCAGCCTGGCCGACATGGATGGAGATACATTCGCGCTGAAAATAAACAAGTCTATACAATAATATTGCGACTGAAAATGATCGACTTTTTTATGGCCTTCTACTATGAACTTATATTCGATCAAACCATTTATGTAGTTTTTTTTTTTTTATAAATGTTGAGATGTATGCATGTTTAAAGGGACACAGACAATCTTGAAGTCTGCATTATGCATTAATTAACACAGATTTATTAACATTTATACTTTAAAACTGCTTACAAATAAAAGGCAATACCATTTGGATTTTCCTTGTTTTCTTCGTTAATCTACGTTTGAGTGGTTCATCCCTAACCGCAAGCTATAAACGTGTGTGTGATTTGCTTAAGGTACCAGTATGGTAACAATAAACAAGAGGCTCAAAAGGGCTTGTGAACGCTCTACTGGCTAACATGGCTCTAATGTGTGCGTGTTGTTGGGTTTGTATGGTGTGTGTTGGTGGTTGGGTGGGTTGTGGGGGGGGGGGGGGGGGGGCGGGGCGGGGGTCAATGGAGGGGCATACAAGGCAACATTTTGCATTTTTGCGAATTCAATACTTGGTTAAGATCGAACGAAAAATGGAGTTATATATTTTTTCGATCGAATATGGCTGGTTCAAGAATTATTTTTGGTTAAGATCAGTTGAAAAATGCAGGCACTAGAGTGCACACAAGGCCAACTTTTGCATTTTTGTCAATTCAAGGGAAGATAACTCAGCTGTAAGCGACTGAAGCTGGCTGGTTCAAGAGCTCTTCCGAGACCTTATGGATATATAACTACTGTGTAAGCTTGGTTAAGAGCGAAAGTAAAATGAAGAGGTTGGAGCGCCCACGAGAAAAGTTAATAGACGGACGGACGACGGACAAGACGTCATCCCACAAGCTCACCTGACCTTCAGCCAGAAAAAGAGGTTCTCTTCATTATATATTATTAGCCTTTTGTCTATTGTTCTGCCCCCAGTTCCGAATTAAACAATACATAATCGCGACGGGGGCTGCAGTATACATGACAACATATATCCCTCCTCTTAGTTGACTACCAATCAGTATCAAATCGTAATTAGAATATGAGTTTAATGAGATTGGTTGACTACATGCTATGATCCTTAAATAACTGTTACTCTGAACTTAGCACCAGACCCTGATCAACAGCGACTCACCATCTGCAGTTCTACACTAAAATCGATATGGGTAGATCAGTTAGTTGTGTATATATTACATATTTGTCTGTGATTTGTATAGGAAATACTGGGAATAGAAAAGCTGTATCTACTGGGAAATAGTGGGAGTTTTGCAGTACGGAACATTGCTCGGCCTTTTCCGTCAGTGGCGGGAACGCCAAATGACGTTCCGATTGTTTTACGGACGTCGTCGTCAGATTCCGCCACTAGAAAATACCGATTACGGAAACTAACGAAGAGTTACGGTTCCACTTATTTTGTTTCGTCTTGGCGTTCTCGTGCAAACTGGTGTTTAAATCATCACAAAATATGTAATATATAGTTTAATAACCAGTGTTTTTGAGATACCGGAAATATTTCCCTCGGGAATCTCAAAAACACTGGTAATTAAACTGTATATATTCTTGATCTCAATTAGTTTCTGTTACCCCTAACGTGAACTTGAAAAGTATCTTGTTGCTAATGATTTATCAAAAAATACAAAAATAGAAGTAATTTGACTAAACTTAGATTAATATAAGGTGTCACAGGTTAGCTATATAGGTAGGGCGACATAAGAAAACAAATATGAGCAATAGAATATGCCCATTATGTAGAACAGGATTTGAAGATGAATTTCACTTCCTCATGGTCTGTTCTCAGATAATTAGATCGTCTTTCTTTATTAAACTGGCATCTACTGTGCCTGTTTTTCAGACAATGGATGATAATAACAAATTTAAATTTATTTTCAGTAGTAATGGTCACATAATGTTAATAACACGTGTATATCCTATATTTTTGAAAGTTTTAAATTCAGAGAGGCTGCATTAGCATTACAAAAAGAGAATGTTTAAAAAAAAAAAGTTACATGTAGGCTTATAGCAGTATTATTACGACTTACATTTTCTTAATACATTAATTATTATTTATACAAATATGTATCATATATTCTGTCCATTGTACTGTACTGTCTTTGTTTGGTGATATTCCTATGTTGGATTTTATACCAATAAACTTGAATTGAATTTAATTGAATTGTAATGTTGACCTATACCACTCACGTGACACATCATAAACCATCGGGACATATGTGGGACTAGCATGGGACGTCGTTAATCTATTAGCGGATATCTTCAAACGATTTATATATTATTGGATATCGAGGGCTTCTTTATTCATATGTAGTTACAATAGTCTTGCAATGACCCCTCGATATTTAGATTCATTTAAATATACCGATTATAGATATATTTGAAGAATTATAAATATAAGACACATACATGAATTAATGATATCAATGGTTAATATGACATTCCCTTTATAAAATTAAATATATCTATAATTCAATTAAAGGACATCGTTAGTTTCTTCGGTGTGTCCCCTTTCATCGTATGTGCACTTAACCTGATAGTCACATATAAAGTTATGGCGACCTTGACCTTTGACCTATTGACCCCAAAAACAATAGGTTTCCTCATTTCACAAAGGGCGATGAACGTATGACATTTCATACATGTGCAATGGAGTTTAATTTCCGAGCATATTAAGGAACATTTCATACATGTGGTGCAATGGAGTTTAATTTCCGAGCACATTAAGGAACCATTGTAATCAGTATATATTCCATAATAGGAGGACACGATTCTAGTTGTCTCCCTCTGAGGCGGCTCGAAAATGGATCCGCTAATCGAGTTATTGAGTCATTGCGCAGACATTAACATCTTTAATTTGCGCTAAAACATAACTGAGACGATTCGCACAGAAAATGCCAATATCTACGTGTTGGCAAGTATACATATTCTTAGATGATACGATTATCACACAGAATATGCTGTGATCTAAATAAACTGGGGCGGCATACATTTGAACCCACATCTTTATCCATCGTTTATATATAAATTCCATAAATTATATGCTGCGATCTAAATAAACTGAGATGACATACGCTTGAACCCACAGCTTCATCTATCGTTTATAAATTCCAAAATATGCTACTCGCAAACTTGAGATGGCATTCATTTCCCCCAGAATATCGCCTAGCTACGCCCCTGATCAATAACACGTTTTGCAGCATTTTTGTTCCTTAATTATCATAATATATTCATAGTTTTATTTCCCACCAGGAATTCGAACTATTTAGGTCAGCAGCTGCCTGTCCGAGAAGATGTTCCCAAAAACATTAAATGATTTCAGTGACACATCAATGGGCTTTTCATTTAATATCGCCAGGAGCCCCTATCGTGCTCCCTGTGCCACTCAAGGGTCAAGCAACTCAAAATTAAAATCACTTACCATGTTTAAGGTTTAAAGTAATGTCCACAAAGGCAAATATATGGCAATGTCTGTAGTCTTCAGAATCTCATTCACGACGTAAGCGGTCAGGATGAGGCTGTTCTGCTGAGGAATGATTCGAAATTCTTTATTTTATAGTAGTCTGTTACAGCTGCATAACTAATTGCTCAGCCTCACTATGTTCAGCTAAAAATAGACTGGCATTGAATTTGATTGGATTGTTAAAATGTATAGCGCGGGAAAGCTCGCGCGCAACAAATGACTCAAAATGCATATTCGAAATACATACTAGAGTAAAAAACTGTTTTATAACCCGAGTCGCATGCTCAGCGACGGACGAGGTTGCTGCTGCTTTCACTGGTCTTAGATGAGTTGAATGAATTGGGGTTTAAGGTGCACTAACATATGAAAGGTTATATGGCGCCTAACAGGAATGAACGTGTCAGACTAATCCTCCATTTACATCAAGATAAAATAATTATGGAGAATGGGCTTAGAACCGTCTTACCTGCAGAACTGCCCAGTAGCTGCAAATCCTGTAGCAGACACTCCGCTTACGATGGAGCCACGGTGTCATGATAAAGACATGATAAAAATGACAAAATGAATATGAATGTGGGGGGTGGGGTGGGGTGGGGTTGGGTCCTACATGAGTGATTGTGATGATGGTGATCTGGTGATATAAATGATAAATGGGTTAATTATACTCAACAATACGTCCAATTTTCCATCTATTTTCATTGGGTATTATAGGCTGATAAAAATGCACAAACAATTGTATTCCGTTTTCATTTGTGTTGATTAAAGCAGGCGTGTAACACGGTGCTTGCTCAGTCAATAAAAAGGTTGGGGTACATTTCTCTGTAGAACAGTTTGAGAAATAGTTCGTATTTAGAAACAACATATTTCACAGGCTCAAAGCCCATGCGTTCAACAGGTTTCACAGACTCATAGCCCATGCGCCCAGCATGTTTCAAGGCTCATAGCCCAGGCGTTCAACATGTTCGACTGGCTCATAGCCCATGCATCCATAGCCCATGCGTTCAACATGTTTCACAGGCTCATAGCCCATGCGTTCAGCATGTTCACGGGCTCACAGTCCATGCGTTCAACATGATTCACAGGCTCATAGCCCATGCGTTCAACATGTTTCACAGGCTCATAATCCGTGCTTTCAACTTATTTCACAGGCGCATAGTCCATGCGTTCAACATGTTTCCCAGGTTCAAAGCATGTGCGTTCAACATGTTTCACATGCGCATAGCCCATGCATGCGTTCAACATGTTTCACAGGCTCATAGCCCATGCATTCGTTTCACTGGCTCATAGCCAATGTGTTCAGCATGTTACACAGGTTCATAGCCCATGCAAAACACGATGTCTTGTGAGTCTAATCGATAAATGCATCAGAAAAGATGACATGCAAATTATTCAATACCGTTGCAAATGTTTTTGAAAGCTAGTAAACATTCTTTATTTTGAATTTCCCCTCGTTAATATCGGAGAATACAATACAGATGTACAGTTAAAGATGTGTAAAACTGCAGATCATACGCTTCCGTAGTTACTTAATATGCGTCTAGGCTTGCTTCAAACAAAGCATGGAGCAAGCAGGCGTGTAACATGGTGCTTGATCAGTCAATTTAAAAGGTTCGGGAACATTTCTCTGTGACAGTTTGAGAAATAGTTCGTATTTATAAAATTAAATGTTCACATAACAGCAAGTTGAAATGAAACTATGTTTTATCATGTGCTCAGTGTCCATTGTAGGAGTTAGAGGATGCCATCATTACAATTCTCATTGAAATCAAATCCTAATTACGCTTTGATACTCTCCGCTATCGTAGCTTGATAAAGGGTCTGGTTTTAATGAGATTGCCATCATTATAATCTTTAATAGTTAAGAGCAGAAAGTGCAGATCCTGCCCAAAATGTGAAGGAAATGTGCATTGTTGAGAGACAGAACGTCAAATAAAATAGTCATTATCACTTTGAATAGATGTATATCGGACTTCGGTGATACATATTCAATATAAATATTTAGAAAGAAAAAAAGACGTTATAAAAAGTATCGTTTAGGTCGAAGTTTTAGAAATAGTCATACACAAATTATAAGTGTTAGTAACTCTAGAACGAACACGTTTTTATAACTCTTGCAGTGTCCACATAGCAGGCAAGATTCACTTATATTGTTTTACACGTTCTGTTGGTAAATTTGGGATTATTTGTTA
>JAWPHD010014583.1:0-60378 GCA_037043455.1 Cyrtodaria siliqua
TATATTTTCAGAGACAACATTTATACTTCCACAGTCACCAATCTCTATATCGAAAACACTGCTTAAAAAAAATCGGTCAAAATTGTATCGGTACAGAAGTAGTGGAGCCGATACATAAGTAGTGCTATGAAAATAGGAACATAGTACAAAGAGTTATATTTGTATGAGGCGCTATAGTGTACTCCATGTTGTTCATGATTATAAACATCCCGTGTATGTTGACGAGTATTGAGTAGTGGTCTAAACTGCACAATTGTGAATACAAAATGAAATAACATATGCTGAAATGAATGGATGTATGTCATGGTAGAATATATGACCGGAAGTGTATCCGCAACATCTCTGATTTGACTTAAAGGTAAACGAATCGAGTAGATTCGAATTTAGGTTGCGGATGAATAATACAAACGTTATTATTAAACAGCGTTGCCAGCACCTGGGTCAAATAAAATTCCCTGACATTTCCCTGACCAAATGTAATTTTTCACTGACCAATACGACGCAACTTTATCGGCCTCCTCACTTCCTTACAGCAGACCATTCCACCCATATTACTTTGATTCAAATTGAAAGATATGTTACAATAATTAGTATGCATAAACACAAATGTGTCTCATGTGTTATACTGCAATTCAGTCCTAGGAAACTTTCTGCATTAAGTTAAAACTTATCAGTGTGTAACTTGAAGACTTCCATAGCCACAGATACACGAATTCTCGTCAACAAAGTACACGTTTTCTCGACAGTTTTCCCCCCTGACTTTTCACTGACTTTTCAGTAAATTCAAATTTTCCTATTCCCTGACAATTCCCTGACCTTTCAAGGTCACTGGCAACCCTGTTAAAATGTGTCTCGTCCAATAGAGGTTTACAACACAACATTGACGAGTACAATACACAAGAGGGCCAACATGACCCTGAATCGATCACCTGAGGATCTGTGCAATGACGAAAATAGTGTCCCCTCGCAAATGCCGATAATATGATTTAAGTTTTTCCCTATATAACTCTATGTAAAAACATGCATAATCTCAATATACAAACTTTGGACCCCGGGGGCTCGGCCTTCTTTGACCCCAGGGACTTTAAATTAGCAAACTTGATAGTCTAGGGGTTAGCAACCGTTAATAATAATAAAGAACAAGAGACACATGAGGGCCTGTGAATACTCTTAGTCTACAAACTAAAATGGCTCTTATATCAAGAGGTTTCATCATTAAATTCCCTTCAACACTTTTTTAAAAGCGCAAAACACAACGCCCAAATCCGAAATTTAAAACCACGACATCCAAGCTAAAAAAAAAAGTAAAACAAAAAACAAAATCAAAATTCGGAAGAACCGATGGATGCTCGAAGTTTTTGATTTATGCTTCGGACATAAATTACAAGTATAACATTACAAAGGGCAATAACTCTAATTAGAATGAAGACTGGGTGTAGATCTCTGCACTTCCTCTCATTGCCCTCTATCATTGTGATAAGTTGCATTGCAGTCCCATCAGTAGTTTTGAAGTTATGCCCCGGACAAACATTTTAAGTATAACATTACAAAGGGCAATAACTCTAATTTGAATGAAGACAGAGTTACGGTTCTTGCACTCTGCACTTCCTCTCATTGCCCTCTAGCATTGTGTGAAGTTTTAAATCAGTAGATTTGAAGTTATGCTCCTGACAAAAGTGGGACGGACGGAAGGACGTGGGGACGGAAGAACAAAGCGGCGACTATATGCTCCCCCGCAAATTTCGGAGAGCATAAAAGCACATGCTTACAATTTCAATTTAAAAAAAAAGAAGAAGATAAACTGAAAAAATAAATCAAATAAACAAAGAAAATGTATTTTTATATAGCAACCAAAGAGAAAACAGTATTAAAAATGAAGAATTAAACAAATATATATACATATATAAGATTACATCCAGTGGGATTTGAACTAAGGATCATCCATGTAAAGACTGGTCAAAATTGACCAAGCGGTTTCTGAGAAGAAGATTTTCCCTATATAACTCTATGTAAAACTGTGACCCCCCAAGGTCACCATTTGAACAAATTTGGTAGAAGACCATAAGCTTATAGTAAAACCTCTGCTATTGTAGTTTCAGAGAAGGACATTTTAAGTTTTTCACTATATAAGCACATGTTTTACACAGAATTATATAGTGAAAAACATGTGACCCCTGAGTCGGGGCCAAATGTGACCACATTGCCATCATTTGAACAAGCTTTGTAGAAGACACCATAAGCTTATAGTAAATGCAACATATTAAACCCCTGGCGCTTGTAGAATCGGAGAAGAAGATTTTGTTTAAGTTCCCCCCTATATATTTCTATATAAAATATGTGACCCCTGTGCTGGAGCCAAATGTGTCACCATTTGAACAAACTTGGTAGAAGACCATATGCTTATTGTATATGGAAAATATTAAACCTCTGGATATTGTAGTTTCTTATAATAATGCCCCTGTCACACTATAGCGCGTTTCCACTGCGTCGGCACGGCGTTGTTTAATTTTCCAGAACGCCGTGAGATCGCAAGAAAAATCTGATATTTTTCATGAAGATGGAGATGTCACGGCGTCCTCACAGCGACCAAGGCATTGCTACGGAGCTCCCATGGCGTTCTATCGCGTTCCTACGGAGTTCTTGTTGGCGATTGTCTGCGCTCTCACGGCGCTTCCACTGCGTGCACTGCGCTTTCACGGCGCTCACACTGCGCTGACGGCGTGTTGAAGACGTTCGTTTGCACTACCTATAATTCATTTATACTATTTTGTTCGTTTTTGTCATGCAAACGCCGATGGACGCGGTAGAAGCGCCTTGGGAGCGCAATGATCGCCGTGACAGCTCCGTACAGTCGTTGTAAGAGCGCAGTCAAATAAATAACACTCCGTATAAGCGCCGTAGACGCGCCGTATAAGCGCGGTAGAGACGCAATGACATCTCAGAGAACGCCGTACAATCTCCGTGCAAGCGCCACCGACAACCACAGCGTTCGCACTGCGACCTCTGTGCGCGCCCGCGGAGCTCCTGTGGCGTTGTAGGAGACCTTACTGCGCTGCTATGGCGACCTTACGGCGACCCCACTGCGCTCTTATCAGAACGCCGAGCGACGGCTTTGTTTTGTGCATGCTCAAAGTGCGCGCCGTCGCTTGGCGTTCTATGCGATCCCAATGCGTCTACTGGCGATGCCACTGCGTTGCTGCGGCGATGCTTGCGATCGTACTGCGCGCACCTCGGCGTTCTGTATTTTTCTTGGACGCCGTGGGATCGCCGTGAGAACCCGGCCCTAGTGCGACAGGGGTTTTACAGAGAAGCAGATTTTTCGTTTTTCCATATATAATTCTTTGTAAAACATTTGACCTCTATGTAGGCCAAATGTGACCACAGGGTCACCATTTGAATGAATAAGGTAGAGGACCAAGTTTATAGTAAATGCAAAGTATTAAACCTCCCGCTCTTGTAGTTTCGGAAAAGAAGATATTTTAAGTTTTTCCCTATTTAAGTTTATATAAACCTGGGGGCTAAATTTGACCCCAGGGTCACCATTTGAAATAAACTTGCTAGAGGGCCATAAGCTGATGCTACAAGTAAAACATCAGAGCTCTGGTTACTCCTACATAAATCTATGAAAAACATGCAAACTCTCCATATACAATGGCACCGCCATTTTTCATTTGAAAACATTTGATAGCCTATGCGTTGGCAATCATTTTAAAAGAATAACTGTTGAAATCTGTCAAGCGGTTCTTGAGAAGAAGAGTTTTTAAAGTTTCGATCTGTTGTGGTAATGTCGGCCATCTTGGATGTCGCGAGGGCCTAATTTTAACAGTTCGAAAAAGCATTTATCTAAGGATTATCCATATGAGGTTTGGTCAAAATTGGCCAAGCGGTTTCTGAGAATAAGTCGTTTGAAGCTGTGGCTAACGACGGACGAAGAGTGATCCCAATAAGTCACATTGAACCTTCTTTGGCTCAAGTTGATCTAAAAATCCATTTTGGACAGTTCATTGTATAATAACGTAATAATCTATATATACATATATTTATCATTCGATAAGTTCAAAAGCGTGACTTTTTTTTAAAAAAGGGGCATAGATGTCATTAAATTATCATATTTATTTAAAGTTAGCCATCGACAATATAAATGTTTGAGAGGTGGTGGTGGAGGGGGTTGTGGGCGGGTGTATTTTAATTTTCTGTGTTAAAGAACACACAAGTAGAAAGCGGCAAGTACGTTTACCGTTCCGCTTATATTGCAAATATATCGGTATCTGCGATAAAATTAAGTACTACACATTTGACATTGTATTAGTTTCACATTTGCCAAGTAATAATATGTTATGGATGAAATAAAAACTGAAAAGGTAGATACTTTTATAATTGATAATCAAAATTTGCTATTAACAAAAGCTGTGTTATATTTTTTTGGTGATTTTGTGGGTGTAAGGAATCTATAGAATATTTTGTCTCGGACAAATTTAGAGTTATTGTGTTATTGCGAAACAAATGCATTTCTAAGAAAAAGGGAGGTCAAAATAAAAAGGTCTCACCTTTCTTCACCTTTTTCTGGACAACAAAATAGGACCTAATTAATGATATGTATAGATTAGCTATATAAACTGCCACCATAGTCCAAACAAGAAGTTGAAACGTTTAGTAAACAATAAAGTGATCTCCCTTTTTCCTTAAGGTGTATGTGTTTGTCCTAAAACCATCAACTCTATGAAAATACCTACATTTGTATGAGACAATCTTTTCTGTTGGTTCCTTATACAACAAATCACAATAAAACAAAAACAAGAGGCACAAGAGGGCATGTGGACGCTCTACTGGCTAAAATTTCTCTTATATCTAGGGTTGTCGTCCTAAAATTCCCATCAGTACTTCTTTTAAACTAGAAGCCCTATTAGTAAGGTCCAGCTTTTTTACTTGACCAAAACTAATGCCAATCCCAAAACTTATTAAATTAAATGTCATTAACAGTGACGCTTTTAAATGTTTTCCCCTCAATAACTATTGTTAGGAATGCGACATTCCGATGAAACTTGCAAGGTAGGTAGTTTATATAAAAAAGACGTTTGGAATTGCATTTGGGGCCACTGGGATTAAGGCCAAATTATGCATGTTGTAGCAGAGAACGAATGTGACCTATATTTTGTCGAAAGTAGGTCACAGCCACCCGAAATGTTGCAAATGATGTTAGATGCATATAAGGAACATTCTGGTGAGGTTTGGTAAAAGTCCTGAGAGAAAAACAGCAAGATACGTATGTCGCAGTAGAGACTGGACGAGACCTATATTTCAAAGTACTTCTCAGTGACATGAAATTCTGCGCATGATGTTAGATGCATATAAGGAACATTCTGGTGAAGTTTGGTGAAAATCCTGGAAGAAAGAAGCAGAGACCGGACGTGATAAGTATTTCGTCGAACGTAGCAATCCGAAGTTGTGCATGTGTTGTGGATCCATATATTGAACATTTTGGTGGAGTTTGGTGAAAATCCTGCATTTAACAAGACGATATTAAGAAATGAAGTCGGACTCACGGACTGACGAACGGACGGACGAACTGACACACATACACCTGGACGACATTTTGATCAATAAGTCGAGATCCATAAACGGGTTCAATACAAATTGCGATACCTTACTCATAACAAAAGTTACTGAGCAGCATTTTCTATTTTAGTGACATTGACCTTAAACCCAGTGGCCCAAAATTGTAATCCTGACCTTTTTTTCCTTAAAAGCTACCAACCCAGCAAGTTTCGCCGCAGTTCCTCACTCCTAACAAAAGTTACTGAGACGAAATCATTTTTCTATTTTTAGTAACAGCGATCTTGACCTTGAATCCAGTAGCCCCAAATGCAATACCAACCTTCCTTTCCATAATAGCTACCTACCCAGCAAGTTTCCTCGCATTACATCACTCCTAACAAAAGTTTCTTAGAGGAAACCATTGTTTACTTTTTCAGTAACAGTGACCTTCACCCCAGTAGCACCAACTCCTTTCTATATAAGTTACATACCCTGCAAGTTTCATCAATACCTCATTCCTAACAAACGTTATCGAGCAGAAAACATTTTTCTATTTTTAGTAACAGTGACCTTGACCTTAAACCCAGTGATCCCAATTTCAATCCCTACCTTCCTTTCCACAGAAGCTACCTACCCAGCAAGTTTAGTCAAAATACCTCACTCCAAACAAACGTTATTGAGCGGAAACCATTTATTTATGTTTAGTAACAGCGAACCCAGTTACCCCAAATGCAATCCGAAATTTCTTTCCATATAAGCTTCCTACCCTGCAAGTTTTATCGCAATACCTTATTCTTAACAAAAGTTATTCAGCGGAAACCATGAGTTTGATCCAAGTTCCCAATATAGCATATTTCCTAATTAAAACATCAAAGGCCATACCTCTGGTGTTACTTGTCCAATCCGGCTGGGTTTCGAACTCGTCCGAGCTTTTATTGATATTAACAATCTGATAAAGTTTGGTAAAGATCGGATGAAAAATGAATGTGTTAGAGTGTTGATATCAAAAAGTTAACACATTTTTCAATAATACAAGTGCCATAAATCCCGTGATACTGCTCCGATAGGGCTGGTTTTCAATCTCATCCGAGCTTTCATTGATATAAATACACAAGAATTTTTTCGTAAAGATCAAAACAAAATGAAGGTGCTAGAGTGTAAACAAGGCTTAATATGGCGTTTTTACAGCAAATCAAGGGCCATAACTCTGGTATTACTAATCCGATCTAGTTGATTTTTCAAAATCGGCTGAGCTTCCATTAATATAAATACACCGGCAAAGTTTCATAAAGATCAAATGCAAAATGAAGGTGCTATAGTGTAAACAAGGCTTAATATGGCATTTGTCAGCAAAACAAGGGCCATAACTCTGATGTTTCAAATCCGATCTGGCTGGTTTTCAAACTCATCCGAGCTTCCATTGATATAAATACACTGGCAAAGTTTTGTTATGATCAAACACAAAATGAAGGTGCCAGAGTGTGAATACGGCTTAAGCGGGATTTCCTGTTCGACTTTTATACTTATGGTTGTCTTGTCGTGCCCTCAATGGTTTATTCTCCTGTTGCTCTGGCTTCTGCCAAGTCAATGAGTACCTTCTTTGTGTCTTTCTAGGCTATTGTTTTTTTGTATTCATCTATATACGATTATCTTCGCGTTTTACTTATATTGCCTAGTAATGCTACCTTGTTGGCTAGAGAACATATTCACACTTTCCACTATGATCGAGAAAAGAAAGAAGTTTAATGCTTATGTATTTCATTGATTTGCTCAAGGGTTTTCTTAGACTTATTGCACAATTGTTATATATACATGTGTAAGATTTATGGTAATCCGAGTTTCCTCTGACCTTATCAGCCCTTTATTTACGATTTTGATATTACATCTGGCTGTGTAAGGTCAGAGAAAAACGAGGGGATTACAAAAGAAACAGTCATGTACTTTCAACGGTACCTGAGGCGTCGAATCGAATACTTAGCCTAACAAATCGATCAATTAATGTTTATTATACCAAGTTGCAATGGTAAAACTGCACATTTATCGATTGTAGTTCCCCAAAAATGTTTTTTGAAGCCAATGTTGGAAATTTAATAGTGTTTAACTTCGTCTTAAAAGGGAACTTTAACAGGCAAATATAACAAATATTTTGGTTCAAAGAGGTAAATAAATATACACTTTATATGCTTGACATTTCATCCAAGCAAACTTATTTAGATATCGTCACTAAACCCAAAAGGGGAGGGCCTCTCCCGCGCCTGAGAGGAGACCCCCTTGTTTTTACTATAGGAATTCCTCTGACCTTGCACAGATAGATGAAACATCAAAATTGTTAAAAGGGCTGGTAAGGTCAGAGAAGTCTCGGATTATGTTTATGGAGGATGGCCTCGAACCTCCATAGACCTATGACGAAGTAAATAAAGTTTCTTCTTCTTCTTCTTCTTCTTTTTATATCAGATATTCCACAAGTGTGCCAGTACATACATAAATAACCGCTGGTAATACCATAAACACACGTGATACAACCATACTACCGCTGTTTTGTCACCTAAAAAATTGTATTCGTTGATGGAATAGCCGAATATTTATCGGATTTTACGAACATCAGTGAAGTCGACTAAACCATAACAAAACCCAACATAGGGTGGGGGTAAACTGCTCCCCCGCCCCCACGGCCCCACCCCACCCTCACACACACACATTTTAATCAGACAGTGAATTTTAAGCAATGTTGTATGCAGACAGTGACTTTTAGGCAATGTCCATGGTCAAATGAAGCCTAGTGACTATTTATGCAGATGTGAATTTTAAGCAATGTTCATTGTCAAATGAAGCCTATTGAATTGTATGCAGATGTGAATTTTAAGCATTGTTCATTGTCAAATGAAGCCTATTGAATTTTACGTAGATGTGAATTTTAAGCATTGTTCATTGTCAAATGAAGCCTATTGAATGTTACGCAGATGTGAATTTTAAGCATTGTTCATTGTCAAATGACGCCTATTGAATGTTACGCAGATGTTAGTTTTAAGCATTGTTCATTGTCAAATGAAGCCTATTGAATTTTACGCAGATGTGAGTTTTAAGCATTGATCATTGTCTAATGAAGCCTATTGAATGTTATGCAGATGTGAGTTTTAATCATTGTTCATTGTCAAATGACGCCTATTGAATGTTATGCAGATGTGAGTTTTAAGCATTGTTCATTGTCAAATGAAGCCTATTGAATGTTATGCAGATGTGAGTTTTAAGCATTGTTCATTGTCAAATGACGCCTATTAAATTTCAAGCCGATGTGAATTTTAAGCATTGTTCATTGTCTGATGCGCAAAGTGTAATAAAACCATTCTTTAATATAAAATATCAACACTATTCTGGTGTATTAATGATATGTGAGTTATATTAATTTGTCATATATGTATTAGTATTTAACATATATGTATTAGTATTTAACATATATGTATTAGTATTTAACATATATGTAAGATATTTCATAAATATGATACTAGTAGCTAGTACAGATATAGTACATACGTAAAGTAACCACTACACCCGCTGTTTGCTGTCACCATACAACTTTATTCTTTTTGTTTAATATTTGCCGGATTTCATTGGTCAGGAACTCAAATTCTAGTCTGGCAATATCAATCTGACCGTTAGAACAAATAATTGTAAATGTAAACTATGGAATAGTGCACCAATAATCCTCATGCTGACTTTCCGCCCCTTTGTTGGCAGATATAGAAACGGAAGTCCACATATTTACCCTAGAAATGCGTTAACCGGTGATGGTTTTGATTGAAATTGGTTTAGGGATTGACCATACTAAAATGAATTGGATCGGATATTTTTCTAAGACCAGTTTTCTGCTAAACTCGCTTTACGAAGCAATAAATTACTAATGAAATTCGCGAGTGTTTTTTTTCACAATCTAGCGATGTTTAACAGATGTGTGATGGAAAAAAGAAATAAAGAACTTGTATCTCAGCTGCCCCTTCCATAGTAAAGTTAGAATGTTGACAACATGTTAAAAACTCAAACCTGTTTAGAATTCTGGGAAACGTACTTTATCATGCAAATAAACATGTCTGCTATTAAATATCAACAAGGAAATAGGGGGTTGAAAACCTTCTAAGAAACATTTCTTCAGCTGTATACTAACACCGGGTCAAAGGTCAAAGCTATTTGTTACTCCTTGCAATTTCGTACCCTGTCTACCTTCACTTCTGAATTTATATCAACACTATCAAACACATGATGAGTTCCCTTTTCAAATATCAACAACATGTCCAGAATACAGTTACAGCCAAAAAATAACAGGAAATTGCACTAAAAAAAGTTTTAAAGAAAACAAAGATTAGCACTCTTTAATACAGAACTACTTTCGATGCACCAGGCGAGCACATTATGCAGGCCACACCGGATATTAAACGCCGTTTGTAAATTGTGACTTTTTATTTGTGTGAATGTAATTGTTTCATACGATAGATTATTAAATTATATTGATGTCTCGTTTGTTTTCAAATTATATCAATACAATCCAGGTGACCAATTATAAATTGTGTTCAGTGTATATATTTGTCTTAGAAAAACTCCGCCCCCTCGCGCGTCTATTTTCTTTGATCGAACCCTTCACGCATACCCTATTACTGGTTACGAACCGCAATTGATTAAAGTCTTGCAAACTGCTGACCCATACGGACCCATGGACTAGATTATGGATATGAACATGACTGCTGCTAGCAATACAAAATTAATTTTGTATTCTCTCGTATGCTTATGTTTTGTATCTGAGGTAGGAGCGCCCGGGGGCTCGGTACAAGGTAAGTGTTTTAACATTAATAATATAAATTGAATTATCTCATTTTGTTAAAGTCCCTATCCCGCAATCAACATGCACATTGTATAACAAATGTACACTTTATGCCTACTTACGGCGAGGTATAAGTCCTAAGTATCCACGTAAGAATGTGTCAATAATATTCTCGGTGTTTCGTTTTATTCACGCTTGATTGCAGATATGGTTGAACTGCAAAATATCGAGTTGAGATCGTCTGCTCTGATTGCATGAACACATTTTAAAGCCTTCAAGTCGATGTGTGTTCTTAGAAATAAATTAAAACACTTATACAACTGGGTACATAAGATTTTGTTAAGTACTTCAAATTTGTGCATCTTTCGATGTTCCTAATTCCAACACATGCCAACCAAAATTATTTTGACATCATGTTTTACTAGCATTACAACTAAAGATGCGTTTGCAAAAGAAATTTTCGAAATATTTAATGTTAACGCTGATTTACAGTTACTTGAATTTCAAACGATATTGAATTAAAAGGGAGGTAATTTAGGTTATCTATGTTTCTTTTTTATTATAGATGGAACATCTACAATAAATGGGTCAAACTTGTATCGTTTTTTATATCATTCCCACCAACCAAATTTAAGAAGTTTATATCTTTAAGCGGACTGCGAGTCATGTTATGTGTTTTATCAACACAATTCAAATTTTCATAAAAGGGGATAACTCTCAAAAACAACACAAAAAACAACAATTTAAACCAAAAATAAATATTTTACAAACTAATGGTCAAAACAAAATACTTTTCACACAACTATTTTAAAAAAGATTAAAAATAATAAAATGAGTCAAGATACTAAAGTGAGTAATTAGAAAATTTATTCTGTGTATATAACTTCCATATTTTGAGAATCCAAACTCTATAGACAGGATATAAACGGCTTTAACCACCCAGGTCAAAACCCAAAACTGGAGCGTCGAATTAAGAGTTACCAACTCTTAATTCATTTTACTAAGAACCCGTGAATAAACATATACGTTCAATCGACACATATACAATATTAATGACCTGAATACCTGGACAGAGTTTTGATAAACGGTTTTGTAGTGTAATTTTGCCATTATTTGGTGGGTTAGCTTCTATAATATTATATACGGAATTCATAGTGTCGTATAATGGTACGGCATTGTTATTGCCCATGTCTGTATATCGACGGCGGCTTAATGCGACTATTGAATCTTGTTCTTTATTTGATGTCCTGTTTTATCAGCATTACCACTACAAATGCGTTTGCAAAGAAATTTTCTAAATATTTAATGTTAACGCTGAATTACAGTTACTTGAATCTAAAACGATATTCAATTAAAAGGGAGGTACTTTAGGAATATCCATGTTTCATTTTGTTATAGACGGAACATCTGCAATAAATGGGTCAAACTTTTATGTTTTTTATATTATTTCCTACCAGTTAAGAAGTTTATATCTAAATTCATATTATGTCTTTCAAGGCTGTGGTAGACGAAATCCATCTATGTACTGGATTCCCAAATTATATAAACAGCCTTATAAATCCCGATTTATTTCTAATTCGTGTGCCTGCACCACTATAAACATCTCCAAACTTTAAACTTCTTGTCTTACTGGCCGTTAAAGTTCACGTTAAACAATAGGGTGGGTGCTAAAGCTAATGCATCATGACAATTTTGGCATTAATTTATTTTGGTCTCTTAAAAACTCGCAAATATGCAATAAACGGCAAGTTTCATCTATAAGTACTATGATTTTTCAACACTATATACAACCTTACCACATCACATTATCAAAGACAAACTTATTCCTCTCATTCAAAAAAAACTTTCCCTAGAGAAAAAAACTAAATGTTTGGCCTATAACAATATTAAAGTGTTTTTTACTAACGGCAGGTTAGACAATTACACTATGTGGATTTGCCAATAAGTCTGTGAAGTACTCATTTTCCTATAAGATACTATTTTCTTCAGGTATGAAACTACTGTGTATAGATAAAGTGTTGGTATTTCTATGAGTACGAACTGTGCACCTCTTGTCGCAGATTTGGTTCATCTTCGAGATAGCTCAAATGTTCGTACTGTTGACATTTTGAGTTCTGCTCAACCCGGGCTAGAAGGCGTGAACGGTAGCAAGCATGTTTCACTACCGTTCATGAACAGTCTCAATCAAACCGAGACTGCAATGCCTTTTGTATTTATTGTGTTCGTCGATTTCCAAATTTCTCATTTCATACTCTTTTTATACATCATTTTTTTGCCTTTGCAGTGTGGCGGTGGTAAAACGTCTCCCCGTGCTTGTATTCATTCCGATCTTTTGAGATCGCTGAGCCCGACATTTATATACAGATATCGGTGGTACATTCTCAAATACGCTTGTTTCCTTACTTTAATTTCGAATAGGTGGTTCCACTACTCAAGCTTTTTAAATGTTCTGAGTATTGTTGAGTACAGTGTTGGTGTGTGTTTGGGTTGAGCTTACCTTTGTCCAATTTAACCTGAACAGCCGCTTGAGTTAGCTCGCTCAGGTGCACGGGATGTGAACACTTTTATTTAGTATGTACGTTTTTTCCGTATTTTGTGTAAATATATTAAATTTTCCATGAGTGGTGATATGCCTTTTGTGTTCTGATTTTCGTTGTTAAGGAGAAAGTACATTTCTACACAGGAAAATATCTAGGTATGAAATTCATATTTTTACATATGTGCCACATATGTATTCCACATTATGACATATGTATTTCATATAAAAGTAACACATGTGGAATACATATGAAAATATTTGTTTCTGTCTACGCGAAAGAACTCGTGCATATATCCCAATACAAATCTAATAACCTATACATATTACCGGATGCAATGTTGGTTTGTCTTATGTTGAACATTAATACTGTAAGTGTCATTTCTTGGTTTTGTGATCAAACAGGTAAACCTGTCTGTTTTTGGTCCAACCATCGACGTTTTATGCAACTCATTTTTATTTATATCAAACGAAGAAACCTAAAAGAGATCAAAGATCGATCAGAAAATGTAGCAGATAAAACACATATTTAAAACAGCATACATTTGTATGGATAAATAAAAGTAAAGTCTGCGCCCACACAAACATAATGGTCTTCAGAACGATTAATGCTTAAATGCCCGCTAAAGGTTTAATTCTCATTCCAATTAAACTGGACAGAGTAAATATGTGAATTCCAGGCAGACTGTACTCTCTAACAAACTCCGCAGTATTAATTGGCGATATAAGTAAAATGCAGATAATCATCACAGAAACAAGCCTTTAAGGAAACCACATGTACTCAACGACTTGGCAGAAGCCAGAGCAAAAATATAATCATCACAGAAACAAGCCTTTAAGGAAACCACATGTACTCAACGACTTGGCAGAAGCCAGAGCAAAAATATAATGAACCGATAAGACATTTCAACATTTTATTTTCATCCTTTTTGATGCTAAAATGTCACGATTTTGCTTGTTTGCTTGTTATGTTGTTACTTTTGTTTTCACGAGCATCTATGTTTATGCATGTAATCATGGGTACATTTCAGATCTTCTTACTTACGCATATACGTGCGACCAAACGAACGGTTATTGTTACCATGCGTTTGATGTCGAAGTGACGTATTCGGAGGCATGGTATCGGTGTCACGCGATTGGAATGCACCTCGCCATGCCGAAAACACAAACACAGATCGACTTTATACAACAAAGCATAACTGGGTAAGTCGAAAAATGACACCATTTTTTTTAATAAGTAGCAAAGATCTAGCTCTTATCGTTTTATATTCTGTACCTACCACAGATTCCTGTGCATCGACGTGTAAAGGTCGATACGCGATGGTACGATCACCCTAACGGAACACCGTACTTTATACACCGTACATGTATTTCAATTGAATAAATATGTATTTATATTAAATATGTATGTTCTTTCATAAAACTCCCCAAATATAAGAATGACACGCCGATATAGTCTTTTTTTTTTGTAACGACTACATTTTTTCATTATTTTAGTGTTTTCCGTCAGAGTCAACGGGATTGTCGTATGTTAGGCCCGATCACGACTGGCACTAGGCGAAGCGATCGAAGTAGTATCAATGTTTCTGGTGTATTACTATTGTAATTAGTTATTTGAAGGGATAACGGGGTTAAACCAGGTTCTAGGGTGCACCGAATCTCACTCTTATCCTATTGTCATCCAAATAAAATGGGACAGTGTAAATAAAAAAATCCCCAGGCTATAAACTAGGCAGTATTAATAGACAATATAAGTATAACACAAATATGAGCATGTATAAATGAATATAAAAAAGCAACGAGAGAATAAACTATTAAGGGCACGACAAGACAAGATTGGTGACAAACAGCAAACGTTACCTCCTCTCAGAATTAAGGTAGACATCATCATAGGATCCACAACCTGTCCGGTCATCGCACAAATAAATAACAGCCAAATTATGAACATCGGCATCAGTATGCAGAATCCATTATTTTTTTCTTCATTTTGTTTTATTTTTAAATAGAAATTACATACTGTCACCAATTTTCGCGTCTTCGATGTTAAATACAAACACATTTCCGTATTCTTATTTGTATCTATATTTCTATACTACTCTTGATCATAACAGATCACCATGGAATGTGCCTGGTTGTTACATATGGAAGCTTGGCATAAATCCAGTAACACATTAAAGGGAGTACATCAGGCTTTTCATGGGGTCTAGGTGTCCGACTTAAAATTGACAAATATTAATATTTTCTATTCTACATGGCCAAAACATAATGAATGAGCCTAAAAAGTATCCCTTATTTGCAAAGAAATTCATTCTGCACAGTAATACGTGCTATCCTAGGTGACGCACCAGGGTTAATTTCAGCATTTTACGTCTGAATCCGTCCTAGCTATATGGTGTTTTCAAAGTTTAGAGACAAACAAAATGGTTCTAACATCATATTTTGATTGATATAAGTGTTTTATCATGAACTGGAACCATTTTATAATTTATGATGTTTCTAGAAAAATCCTGATGTACCCCCTTTAAGATAAAAACTTTTCTGACTGGCTACCACAAAAAGAAAAGTCAAAAACACACTAACGCCGTACCTTTGGCTTAGATTTGTAACTTTAACTATCGCCATGGTGACTGTAGCAGGGGGAGGCTACTCCTTAGTTGAATAGTTCTCAGGGAGAAGGAGAATTTATAAGCTATTTTCAGTATTGACATTTGGTCTTACGTATTGTACTGGAGGAGATGATCTGTTGGTGGGCGTATTGTACTGGAGGAGATGATCTGTTGGTGGGCGTATTGTACTGGAGGAGATGATCTGTTGGTGGGCGTATTGTACTGGAGGAGATGATCTGTTGGTGGGCGTATTGTACTGGAGGAGATGATCTGTTGGTGGGCGTATTGTACTGGAGGAGATGATCTGTTGGTGGGCGTACTGTACTGGAGGAGATGATCTGTTGGTGGGCGTATTGTACTGGAGGAGATGATCTGTTGATGGGCGTATTGTACTGGAGGAGATGATCTGTTGGTGGGCGTATTGTACTGGAGGAGATGATCTGTTGGTGGGCGTATTGTACTGGGGAGATGATCTGTTGGTGGGCGTATTGTACTGGAGGAGATGATCTGTTGATGGGCGTATTGTACTGGAGGAGATGATCTGTTGATGGGCGTATTGTACTGGAGGAGATGATGATCTGTTGGTGGGCGTATTGTACTGGAGGAGATGATCTGTTGGTGGGCGTATTGTACTGGAGGAGATGATCTGTTGGTGGGCGTATTGTACTGGAGGAGATGATCTGTTGATGGGCGTATTGTACTGGAGGAGATGATCTGTTGATGGGCGTATTGTACTGGAGGAGATGATCTGTTGATGGGCGTATTGTACTGGAGGAGATGATCTGTTGGTGGGCGTATTGTACTGGAGGAGATGATCTGTTGGTGGGCGTATTGTACTGGAGGAGATGATCTGTTGATGGGCGTATTGTACTGGAGGAGATGATCTGTTGATGGGCGTATTGTACTGGAGGAGATGATCTGTTGGTGGGCGTATTGTACTGGAGGAGATGATCTGTTGATGGGCGAGGAGTTTGAAGCGATAAGACACTGTTCCTAATTGACCTGTATGGATTATATAAAAATGGACTCAACTAGCTTGGGTTTGAGGGGTGGTTTCTAACGTTGACCATTCTAATTCAGTAAGCATGTATTCATCGTGACTTGAATTGTGCCATCGCCTACATAACCATCTAGCTGCAGTTCTTTGGACTTTTACAGACCGAGCAGTATAGATAGAAAGAAAAAGAAATATAGGTCACACATATTCTAACCTTTAACAATTACTTTATATCGAAAGTGTAAAACAATGGTCCTTGGGACTGCCCCTTTCAGAATTGCATTGTTCGTGCCCATCCCTCATCAACATAATCACAAGAGCTAAATCTGGATCAAATTAAATGATATTTAAAAAAATCGCATCTCCAAATGAATATCGAATCTCGAGTTATTCGTATTTCGATATTCAGTTTGAATATCGAATAATGAATATCATGCTAACTTCAGCCCGCAAGCATTCATATGATGACTGAATCATACAATTTACAGAACGGAGAAACACGTATCAGTGTGGATGGGAATGACAGACACGATAACTGAGACAGAGTTCATGTGGCAGGACCAGCAGCCAGTGATAAAGGAGGACAGCTGGTGGAAAGCGGGTCAGTAGTTTTGTACGTGAAAAAGAAGCTGTCGAGTATCTGACGGTAGTTTACAAGTAAACAATGCTCGGTAACATGAATGAATGAATGAATGAATGAATGAATGAATGAATGAATGAATGAATGGTGTTTTACGGCACGTCGACACATAAAAAGGTCATATTGTGCGCAAAAATTGATGAAAAATGAAGAAATGAAGTATTAATTAAAAATTAATGTAAATATATAAAGATAAAACTATTAAAAAATAAGGGATGATAAGATGTAATATAAACTATGTATGTAAATCAACAAATGCCCGTCAACGGGTCGGTAACGTGAGTTCTACTTCTAAAGTATTCATAGAATGTATCCAAATGTGCAGCCTGATAAGCACAACCAGCGAAACTGACGTTTGGTTAAAACAATATTTATTTAAGAAATGTAAGGTACATTGTGGCGTACCAGAATACATAAAAAAAGTGGATCGACTGGAAGCAACAAACATGGACAAGAGAGAAAATGATCAGTACTGTTCGTGAGAGGTAATATTAGTTACGTCCCCTAGAATGTAATGTACCGGATGTGAAAACAATAAAGCTTATACACGGCGACGCTAAAATCATAGGAACATTTTGGTTTCTGCACAATGCCAGAATCGGTAGAATTATAACCTGCATAAGCTTTCTGCACATATTTGATAGTGCTTTATTTTAACCTTTAACTTGTTATTGGTCCCTTTTAGCGCTGCAGTAGTATGCATATTCATTATAGTATAATAACAATGTGAAAAAAAAGTTGTAATTGACGTTGAGATTCGAATAAAACTTTGCAAAAGATAAATACTAAGACAACGAGGCCAAAGATAGACAATTAACTAAACTAGGTCAACGATCAGGCTTGTAGCCAGCCCTGAGAAGTAACCGAGGAAAATGGTGTCTTATTAGTGGGGTTGGTAGATTTCTATGATATTTCATGCGTTTAAGTGAATTTCGCGTACACAATTTTATGCATGCTCTATTTTGTCAATGGTTGATAATATATCAATATATGTCTACCGAGGAAATTGCCTCAGTGGGCCTCAGAATAACTACAGGCCTGAAGATAGAAAACGAGCTAAACTTGGCCAAAATTGACAATGAGCTACTAATGAAACTTGGCGACGGATAAACATTGAACAGCACTTGGCCAAAGACAGACTTTGAGCTACTTATTAAACTTGATCAAAGATAGCCATTGAGCTATTTATGGAACTTGGCCAAAGATAGCCATTGAGCTACTTATGAAACTTGGCCAAAGATAGCCATTGAGCTACTTCTGGAACTTGGCAAAACATGGACATTGAGCTACTAATGAAACTTGGCCAAATATTGCCATTGAGCTACTTATGAAACTTGGCTGAAGATAGCCATTGAGCAGCTACTTATGGAACTTTGCCAAAGATAGCCATTGAGCTACTTCTGCAACTTGGCCAAATATGGCCATTGAGCTACTAATGAAACTTGACCAAAGATAGTCATTGAGCTACTTATGACACTTAACCAAGGATAGCCATTGAGCTACTAATGAAACTTGACCAAAGACAGCCATTGAGCTACTTCTGGAACTTGGCCAAATATGGCCATTGAGCTACTAATGAAACTTGAGCAAAGATAGCCACTGAGCTACTTATGAAACTTGACCAAGGACAGCCATTGAGCTACTTATGAAACTTGGACCGAAGATAGCCATTGAGCTACTTATGACACTTGACCAAGGATAGCCATTGAGCTACTTATGAAACATGGCCAAAGATAGCCATTGAGCTACTTCTGGAACTCGGCCAAATATGGCCATTGAGCTACTAATGAAACTTGACCAAAGATAGCCATTGAGCTACTTATGAAACTTGACCAAAGATAGCCATTGAGCTACTTCTGGAACTTGGCCCAATATGGCCATTGAGCTACTAATGAAACTTGACCAAAGATAGCCATTGAGCTACTTATGAAACTTGACCAAAGATAGCCACTGAGCTACTTATGAAACATGACCAAGGATAGCCATTGAGCTACTTATGTAATTTGGCCAAAGATAGCCATTGAGCTACTTATGAAACATGACCAAGGATAGCCATTGAGCTACTAATGAAACTTGACCAAAGATAGCCACTGAGCTACTTATCAAACATGACCAAGGATAGCCATTGAGCTACTAATGAAACTTGACCAAAGATAGCCACTGAGCTACTTATGAAACATGACCAAAGATAGCCATTGAGCTACTAATGAAACTTGACCAAAGATAGCCACTGAGCTACTTATGAAACATGACCAAGGATAGCCATTGAGCTACTAATGAAACTTGACCAAAGATAGCCATTGAGCTACTTATGAAACTTGACCAACGATAGCCATTGAGCTACTTATGAAACTTGACCAAACATAAAAACAAACATTGAGCTACCAGTGAAAAAATAGACACTGAGCTACTAATAGACGTGGCCAAAACTAGACATTGAACTACTAATGGAACTTGGCCAAAAGAAGACATTGATTTACTAATGAAACTTGGCCAAAGATAGCCATTGAGCTGATTATGAAACTTGACCAAAGATAGCCATTGAGCTACTTCTGGAACTTGGCCAAATATGGCCATTGATCTACTAATGAAACTTGGCTAAAGATAGCCATTGAGCTACTTATGAAACTTGGCCAAACATAGCCATTGAGCTACTTCTGGAACTTGGCCAAATATGGCCATTGATCTACTAATGAAACTTGGCTAAAGATAGCCATTGAGCTACTCATGAAACTTGGCCAAACATAGCCATTGAGCTACTTTTGGAACTTGGCCCAATATGGCCATTGAGCTACTAATGCAACTTGACCAAAGATAGCCATTGAGCTGCTTATGAAACTTGGCCAAAGATAGCCACTGAGCTACTTATGAAACTTGACCAAAGATAGCCATTGAGCTACTTATGGAATTTGGCCAAAGATAGCCATGAGCTACTTATGAAACTTGACAAAAGATAGCCATTGAGCTACTTATGAAACTTGACCAAAGATAAAAACAAACATTGAGCTACAAGTGAAAAGATAGACACTGAACTACTAATAGACGTGGCCAAAAACAGACATTGAACTACTAATGGAACTTGGCCAAAAGTAGACATTGATTTACTAATGAAACTTGGCCAAAGATAGACACTGATCAACGACACTTGGCCAAAGGTAGACTGGGAGCTCTGTTATTACATAATTATGTGGTAATATAACAACATATGAAATAGAGGATCTTACATAAGTACTCATTCATTATTGAATTTATTAAACGAGTTGGCAAAATGATATAATGCGAGGCATATCATTTTTGCTAACGAGTTTAACAAATTTAATAATTAATGAGAACGAATGTTAGATTCTATTTATTAGATAACTTATAACGTCACATTACGTCAGAAACGTACATTAACGTGACGTCCGTGCCGTCATTAACGTTATGTTATACGACTAGTGGAATATCAAAAATATTGAATGGTGTTATTACACTCCTACACCACATGTTATATGATAAATGACGTTATGAAACGGCCTACAAGTGACGTCATGTGTGTGTGCGTGTGCGTGTGTGTATACGTTCTGGTGATAATTGAACTTGACCCTCAAAAAAAAATACTAATGATTCACTTTATTGTAAATTCTACCATAACAAACAAATAAAAACCCTCAACAAGGTAATACGAATTGCTTGAAAGTATTATTAGCAGATTTACTGCCAACTCTATACTTATCTGGTATTTTATGAGAAGGAGGTGAAGTTCTTATTTCAAGGTGTATGGAGTCTCCACTAATGCTATGTGTTTTCTGTGTTGTTTTATCTAGCGGAACCAAAAGACAGCAAGGAACATGACGAAGATTGCGTCGAGATATTACAGATGGGCTGGAACAACGCACGGTGTACCAAACTGAACCGCTACATATGTGAGAGGCGCATCATAGGTAATAGTGCGGAAACTAGTCACCTTATACTGTCCGATTACCAGCTGACTTCTACGGTTTTAATATTTACTGCAAGCAGCATTTCTCGTTGAATTGTGCTATTACATAAACTCGTGGAAATTGACGGTTTGACGTGCTTAATTAGACCAAATCGCACGTTTCTACACGTGCGCACTGAACACCGATAAAATGTAGTAAACATGCATGTTGAGCCTCCTTTAACCGCATGCACAGAACATGTACATGCAATCAAATGGGGACGGCACGGTGTTGGGATGGTGTCCAAATGGTTTGGTATAGAGTCCTAAAACCCCAAATATCCAAAACCCATGTTATTAAGTATACATTAAGTATACATATAAAGGGGTCCGGCTTCCAAAATGCCATTCATTGAAGAGAACATGTGTAACTGGCCAGAAAATAAAGGATTAACATGATAATCTATTCACATAGAGCTCTATTTCAAGCAATAACACATATGTATCTAATAATTATATTCATTGATTTTTTTTTCTAAACAAATCTGCCAAATTTGACGTTTAGAGCGCTGACGTCAGGTGTTAAATAATGAAATAGAGGCACGTTACGGGAAAATTGACTAAATCAAAAAGAAACCGTGTGTAAAGTGGTTTGTATTTTAATATAAGTCGTAACAACTTTGAAGTATGACAAATTCTTTAATTCGATATTCTTGACAGGGGACATGGGCTCACATTCCCTGCCTGGCAAGTATAATTTCCAGGCAGGGAATGTGAGCCCATGTCCCCTGTCAAGAATCCAAATAACAAATAGTATGTACAGCCTAATTATTCAATATTATATATGGAGCGAATTATTCGATACTATATATGGAGTCTATCACTATCCAATGTTAATAGGCTTTTCTGATTAATATATGTATCCAAATATGTTCGAATTGAATTGAATTGGGGTTTTAAGGCGCACCAACACATGAAAATGTTATAAGGCGCCTAACAGGAATGAACATGCCAGGCTCATCTTCCATGTACATCGGGATAAAATATGGAAAATAGGCCTAGAACCTTCTCACCCTGAACTGCAGAGTTACTGCAAATTCTATCGTAGAAACTCCATTTACGCTCCAAGAGCCAGGTTATTGTTTTTCTGCCACTGCTCTTTTGATGCGAGCGAGTTAGCACCTGAAACAATGCAGGGATCATGATGAAGACCTTTAATGAACATGAACAAAATATGATAAAATGAATATGAATTTGGGGGGATTCTACCCCTCTGCCTACCCCTCCAAAGGGATCTGCAGTGGCCCTATTATTTGCCCCGTGACCAAACGGGTGCCCCCGGGAACCACACGGGGCGACATATGTTCGAATTGCCATGTATGTTCGAATTGCCATGTATGTTTATTAATGCGTTTCGAAATTAATAAACATGCATGGCAATCATATAATCACACTGCACCAGACGCGCACCTGCACATAATCACCTTGAGTTGATACTGCAACTTATCAGTAGACAGAGATAGTTTGTTTGTATGGTGTTTTACGTTATTTTCAATACATGTACATGTAAGTTTATATATGACGGTCGATTTTTTTTTGTGGTGAAGGCAGACCACCCACCTTTTCTGGGTAGAACTAGTACTGTACACCTCCCGCCATCCGTAAGAATCGACACTTCCTCACTTACAAGTCGAGCTCGCAGTGGGATTCGAACCTGCAGAGGTGAGAGGCGACAAGGTTTACAACGCAACGTTAACCACTCGGCCACGGAGACGCTGGATAGAGATATATGGTGTACTGATCGACCATGCGTTTTAGATTTCTGTTCATTAAAAAATGTTTTTTAAAAAAGAAAAAAATGACTTTTTCATTTTTTCAATTTCAAAGCAGTGATAAGCAATATTGTAGCCTAAACCTAACCTCAATTTTTACCCTTACGAATTCCCAATGACAAACTACTAACTCCGCGCTCACTTCCTTCAGCCTGTTGTACGATTTCCAATTTCAGCATGCTCCGAGGGTTCTCCGTATACGTTTGGAGACAAATGTTACCAGATAATCACGGGAGAATACATAATATCCATGTCACGGTGCCAGGACCTGGGAGGGCAGCTGGCCATGCCTAAAACTACAGCCATAAATAACTTCATAAAAAGCATCAACTACGGGTACATAATCTTGTGTCGTTTTTAATATGGTACTCGTCCTCCAAAAAGTTAAATGTCTATAGTTTCTATAGTTACAAGCATCCGCCAGCGGCCGTTTTTAATTTCTAATCAGTGTGATGACAGTCTGAGTAACTCTTGATATGTTTACTTATCACGATAGTAATACACCTATAATAAAGGGTCTTGGGGAGAGATTTAATTCTGCATCCCTTTCTGTAAACATTACATCAGTATTAGTAATTCGTTGTTTTATTGTTTTACTTTTAAATTTCCGCGTTTTAGCCACAATTGTATTTTTTATATGCATTCTTAAGAATTGTTTTTACAGTGACGAACAATTATGGATAGGGATAGACGGAAGTCTACAAGCATTAAGATGGCTTGACGGAGAATATCTGACTGCCGAACAGCTCGCTAATTTTCTTAATCCACCAGGTAAGCAACTAGTCCTCAGTGAGTATCTGATTATTCACGGTATTAGTAGATCGTGTGAGAGGTCACAATCCTTCATTTGTTTACCATATTGCGTTGTCCATTTATGTTTGTTTGTTTGTATGGTGGTTTTGGTCATTTTCAACACATGTCCATTTATGACACACGGCTTTCATTATTAAGCGCCACACGTTCTATATTATAGATGGCACGCGCACGGGATACAGGCGAGCTATAAGTTTCGATGTTAGTCGTTAATTATTGCATTCTTACTTGCGCATTAATAAACAGTTCCAGATTTTATCCAAATTTAGTCTTATGATTCGACAGTGACGAATTTCAGTACATGGTTTATGTCATAACGTAAATAAATGGTGTAGATTTTTACCAAATTAGAAAAGATAATTTGTGCCATATAGCAATTGGATGTGTACGCATGGCCAATAAAAACACACCTATAAATAGATGCCTGTTAGTATGCTTACGAAATAGGACATTGGATATTCATGAATTTCATATTTGTTGTTTAATAAATTAAAATCATAGTTCCCACGCCCTCACCCTCTCCTCTCTCAACCACCCACTCCACCTTAATTGGGTACACAATGATAGTTAGGTTCATCATGTTGAAGCAATAACTTTAGTCAATGGTATCTACCTGACTTTCACTCAACCTTGGTCAGAATTTCTGTACATTGGCATCTGAATTTCACCAGCATCGGTCAGAACGCTTGTACCGTGTTATCTGACTTTCACCAATCTTAATCACAATGGTTCTACTATGGTATCTGACTTTCACCAACTTCAGTCAGAATGTTTGTACTATGGTATCTGACTTTGACCAACTTCAGTCAAAATGTTTGTACTATGGAATCTGACGTTTACCAACCTTGGTCAGAATATTTGTACTATATGGTATCTGACTTTCACCAACCTCGGTCAGAATGTGTGTTACTATATGGTATATGACTTACACCAACCTCGGTCAGAATGTTTATTATGTGGTATCTGACTTTCACCAACCTTGGTCAGAATGTTTGTACTATGGTATCTGACTTTCACCAACCTCGGTCAGAATGTTTGTACTATATGGTATCTGACTTTCACCAACCTTGGTCAGAATGGTTGTACCGTGGTATCTGACTTTCACCGACCTCGGTCAGAATGTTTGTACCATGGTATCTGACTTTCACCAATCTCGGTCAGAATATTTGTACAATGGTATCTGACTTTCAACAACCTCGGTCAGAATGTTTGTACCATGGTATATGACTTCCACCAACCTTGGTCAGAATGTTTGTGCTATTTCACAAACCACGGTCAGAATATTTGTACCTTGGTATCTGACTTTCACCAACCTTGGTCAAAATGTTTGTACTATGGTATCTGACTTTCACCGACCTCGGTCAGAATGTTTGTACCATGGTATCTGACTTTCACCAATCTCGGTCAGAATATTTGTGCTATTTCACAAACCACGGTCAGAATATTTGTACCTTGGTATCTGACTTTCACCAACCTTGGTCAAAATGTTTGTACTATGGTACCTGACTTTCACCAACCTCGGTCAGAATGTTTGTACTATATGGTATCTGACTTTCACCAACCTTGGTCAAAATGTTTGTACTATATTATCTGACTTTCACCAACCTCGGTCAGAATGTTTGTACTATGGTATCTGACTTTCACCAACCTTGGTCAGAATGTTTGTACTATATGGTATCTGACTTCCATCAACCTCGGTCAGAATGTTTGTACTATATGGTATTTGACTTTCACAAACCACGGTCAGAATATTTGTACCTTGGTATCTGACTTTTACCAACCTCGGTCAGAATGTTTGTACCATGGTATCTGACTTTCACCAACCTTGGTCAAAATGTTTGTACTATGGTATCTGACTTTCACCAACCTCGGTCATAATGTTTGTACTATATGATATCGGACTTTCACCAACCTTGGTCAGAATGTATATACTATGGTATCTGACTTTCACCAAACTCGGTCAGAATGTTTGTACTATGGTATCTGACTTTCACCAACCTCGGTCAAAATGTGTGTACTATATGGTATCGGACTTTCACCAACCTTGGTCAGAATGTATATACTATGGTATCTGACTTTCACCAAACTCGGTCAGATTGTTTGTACTATGGTATCTGACTTTCACCAACCTCGGTCAGAATGTTTGTACTATATGGTATCTGACATTCACGAACCTTGGTCAGATTAGTTGTACCGTGGTATCTGACTTCACCAACCTCGGTCAGAATGTTTGTACCATGGTATCTGACTTTCACCAACCTCGGTCAGAATGTTTGTACCATGGTATCTGACTTCCACCAATCTAGGTCAGAATGTTTGTACCATGGTATCCGACTTCCAACAACCTTGGTCAGAATGTTTGTGCTATTTCACAGACCACGGTCAGAATATTTGTACCTTGGTATCTGACTTTCACCAACCTCGGTCAGAATGTTTGTACTATATGGTATTTGACTTTCACAAACCACGATCAGAATATTTGTACCTTGGTATCTGACTTTTACCAACCTCGGTCAAAATGTTTGTACCATGGTATCTGACTTTCACCAACCTTGGTCAAAATGTTTGTACTATGGTTTCTGACTTTCACCAACCTCGGTCAGAATGTTTGTACTATATAGTATCTGACTTCCATCAACCTTAGTCAGAATGTATGTACTATGTTATCTGACTTTCACCAACCTCGGTCAGAATGTTTGTACTATATGGTATCTGACTTTGACCAACTTCAGTCAGAATGTTTGTACTATGGTATCTGACTTCGACCAACTTCAGTCAAAATGTTTGTACTATGAAATCTGACTTTAACCAACCTTGGTCAAAATATTTGTACTATATGGTATCTGACTTTCACTAACCTCGGTCAAAATGTGTGTACTATATGGTTTCGGACTTTCACCAACCTCGGTCAGAATGTTTATTCTGTGGTATCCGACTTTCACCAACCTCGGTCAGAATGTTTGTACTATGGTATCTGACTTTCACCAACCTCGGTCAGAATGTTTGTACTATATGGTATCTGACTTTCACCAACCTTGGTCAGAATGTTTGTACCGTGGTATCTGACTTTCACCAATCTCGGTCAGAATGTTTTTACTATGGTATCTGACTTTCAACAACCTCGGTCAGAATGTTTGTGCTATGGTACCGGACTTTCACTAACCTTCGTCAACATGTTTGTACCATAGTATCTGACTTCACCAACCTCGGTCAGAATGTTTGTACTACGATATCGGATTTTCACCAACCTCGGTCAGAATGTTTGTACACTGGTATCTGAAAGACCAACCTCGGTCAGAATGTTTCTACCATTATATCTGACTTTCACCAACCTTGGTCAAAATGTTTGTACTATGCTATCTGACTTTCACCAACCTCGGTCAGAATGTTTGTACTATATGGTATCTGACTACCATCAACCTTGGTCAGAATGTTTGTAATATGGTATATGACTTTCACTAACCTCGGTCAGAATGTTTGTACTATATGGTATCTGACTTTCACAAACCACGGTCAGAATATTTGTACCTTGGTATCTGACTTTTACCAACCTCGGTCAGAATGTTTGTACCATGGTATCTGACTTTCACCAACCTTGGTCAAAATGTTTGTACTATGGTATCTGACTTTCACCAACCTTGGTCAGAATGTTTGTACTATATGGTATCTGACTTTCACCAACCTCGGTCAGAATGTTTGTACTATGGTATCTGACTTTCACCAACCTTGGTCAGAATGTTTGTACCATGGTATCTGACTTTCACCAACCTTGGACTGACAGAATGTCTGTACCATGGTTTCTGACTTTCACCAACCTCGGTCAGAATGTTTGACACTATATGGTATCTGACTTTCACCAACCTTGGTCAGAATGGTTGTACCGTGGTATCTGACTTTCACCGACCTCGGTCAGAATGTTTGTACCATGGTATCTGACTTTCACCAATCTCGGTCAGAATATTTGTACTATGGTATCTGACTTTCAACAACCTCAGTCAGAATGTTTGTACCATGGTATCTGACTTCCACCAATCTAGGTCAGAATGTTTGTGCTATTTCACAAACCACGTCAGAATATTTGTACATTGGTATCTGACTTTCACCAACCTTGGTCAAAATGTTTGTACTATGGTATCTGACTTTCACCAACCTCGGCCAGAATGTTTGTACTATATGGTAGCTGACTTTCACAAACCATGGTCAGAATGTTTGTACTATGGTATCTGACTTTCAACAACCTCGGTCAGAATGTTTGTACTATATGGGATCTGACTTCCATCAACCTTGGTCAGAATGTATGTACTATGTTATCTGAGTTTCACCAACCTCGGTCAGAATGTTTGTACTATAGTATCTGAATTTGACCAACTTCAGTCAGAATGTTTGTACTATGTTATCTGACTTTCACCAACCTCGGTCAGAATGTTTGTACTATGGTATCTGAATTTCACCAACCTTGGTCAGAATGTCTGTACCATGGTATCTGACTTTCACCAACCTCGGTCAGAATGTTTGTACTATATGGTTTTGACATTCACAAACCACGGTCAGAATATTTGTACCTTGGTATCTGACTTTTACCAACCTCGGCCAGAATATTTGTACTATGGTATCTGACTTTCAACAACCTCGGTCAGAATGTTTTTACCATGGTATCTGACTTTCACCAACCTTGGTCAGAATGTCTGTACCATGGTATCTGACTTTCACCAACCTCGGTCAGAATGTTTGTACTATATGGTATTTGACTTTCACAAACCACGGTCAGAATATTTGTACCTTGGTATCTGACTTTTACCAACCTCGGTCAGAATGTTTGTACCATGGTATCTGACTTTCACTAACATTGATCAAATGTTTGTACTATGGTATCTGACTTTCACCAACCTCGGTCAGAATGTTTGTACTATATGGTATCTGACTTTCACCAACCTTGGTCAGAATGTCTGTACCATGGTATCTGACTTTCACCAACCTCGGTCAGAATGTTTGTACTATATGGTATTTGACTTTCACAAACCACGGTCAGAATATTTGTACCGTGGTATCTGACTTTTACCAACCTCGGTCAGAATGTTTGTACCATGGTATCTGACTTTCACCAACCTCGGTCAGAATGTTTGTACTATGTTATCTGACTTTGACCAACTTCAGTCAGAATGATTGTACTATGGTATCTGACTTCGACCAACTTTAGTCAAAATGTTTGTACTGTGAAATCTGACTTTAACAACCTTGGTCAGAATATTTGTACTATATGGTATCGGACTTTCACCAACCTCGGTCAGAATGTTTATTCTGTGGTATCTGACTTTCACCAACCTCGGTCAGAATTTTTGTACTATGGTATCTGACTTTCATCAATCTCGGTCAGAATGTTTTTACTATGGTATCTGACTTTCAACAACCTCGGTCAGAATGTTTGTACCATGGTATCCGACTTCCACCAACCTTGGTCAGAATGTTTGTACCATGGTATCTGACTTTCACTAACTTTGGTCAAAATGTTTGTACTATGGTATCTGACTTTCACCAACCTCGGTCAGAATGTTTGTACCGTGGTATCTGACTTCACCAACCTCGGTCAGAATGTTTGTACTACGGTATGATCGTATCGGATTTTCACCAACCTCGGTCAGAATGTTTGTACACTGGTATCTGACTTTCACCAACCTCGGTGAGAATGTTTGTACCATTATATCTGACTTTCACCAACCTCGGTGAGAATGTTTGTACTATATGATATCGAACTTTCACCAACCTCGATCAGAATGTTTGTACTATGGTATCTGACTTTCACCAACCTCTGTCAGAATGTTTGTACTATATGGTATCTGACTTTCACAAACCACGGTCAGAATATTTGTACCTTGGTATCTGACTTTTACCAACCTCGGTCAGAATGTTTGTACCATGGTATCTGACTTTCACCAACCTTGGTCAGAATGTTTGTACCATGGTATCTGACTTTCACCAATCTCGGTCAGAATGTTTGTACTATGGTATCTGACTTTCACCAACCTTGGTCAGAACGTTTGTACTATGGTATCTGACTTTTACCAACCTCGGTCAGAATGTTTGTACTATGGTATCTGACTTTCACTAACCTTCGTCAGAATGTTTGTACTATGGTATCTGACTTTTACCAACCTCGGTCAGAATGTTTGTACTGTGGTATCTGACTTCCACCAACCTCGGTCAGAATGTTTGTACTGTGGTATCTGACTTCCACCAACCTCGGTCAGAATGTTTGTACTGTGGTATCTGACTTTCACCAACCTCGGTCAGAATGTTTGTACCGTGGTATCTGACTTTCACAAACCACGGTCAGAATATTTGTACCTTGGTATCTGACTTTTACCAACCTCGGTCAGAATGTTTGTACCATGGTATCTGACTTTCACCAACCTTGGTCAAAATGTTTGTATAATGGTATCTGACTTTCACCAACCTTGGTCAGAATGTTTGTACTATATGGTATCTGACTTTCACCAACCTCGGTCAGAATGTTTGTACTATGGTATCTGACTTTCACCAACCTTGGTCAGAATGTTTGTACCATGGTATCTGACTTTCACCAACCTTGGACTGACAGAATGTCTGTACCATGGTTTCTGACTTTCACCAACCTCGGTCAGAATGTTTGACACTATATGGTATCTGACTTTCACCAACCTTGGTCAGAATGGTTGTACCGTGGTATCTGACTTTCACCGACCTCGGTCAGAATGTTTGTACCATGGTATCTGACTTTCACCAATCTCGGTCAGAATATTTGTACTATGGTATCTGACTTTCAACAACCTCAGTCAGAATGTTTGTACCATGGTATCTGACTTCCACCAATCTAGGTCAGAATGTTTGTGCTATTTCACAAACCACGTCAGAATATTTGTACATTGGTATCTGACTTTCACCAACCTTGGTCAAAATGTTTGTACTATGGTATCTGACTTTCACCAACCTCGGCCAGAATGTTTGTACTATATGGTAGCTGACTTTCACAAACCATGGTCAGAATGTTTGTACTATGGTATCTGACTTTCAACAACCTCGGTCAGAATGTTTGTACTATATGGGATCTGACTTCCATCAACCTTGGTCAGAATGTATGTACTATGTTATCTGACTTTCACCAACCTCGGTCAGAATGTTTGTACTATAGTATCTGAATTTGACCAACTTCAGTCAGAATGTTTGTACTATGTTATCTGACTTTCACCAACCTCGGTCAGAATGTTTGTACTATGGTATCTGAATTTCACCAACCTTGGTCAGAATGTCTGTACCATGGTATCTGACTTTCACCAACCTCGGTCAGAATGTTTGTACTATATGGTTTTGACATTCACAAACCACGGTCAGAATATTTGTACCTTGGTATCTGACTTTTACCAACCTCGGCCAGAATATTTGTACTATGGTATCTGACTTTCAACAACCTCGGTCAGAATGTTTGTACCATGGTATCTGACTTTCACCAACCTTGGTCAGAATGTCTGTACCATGGTATCTGACTTTCACCAACCTCGGTCAGAATGTTTGTACTATATGGTATTTGACTTTCACAAACCACGGTCAGAATATTTGTACCTTGGTATCTGACTTTTACCAACCTCGGTCAGAATGTTTGTACCATGGTATCTGACTTTCACTAACATTGATCAAATGTTTGTACTATGGTATCTGACTTTCACCAACCTCGGTCAGAATGTTTGTACTATATGGTATCTGACTTTCACCAACCTTGGTCAGAATGTCTGTACCATGGTATCTGACTTTCACCAACCTCGGTCAGAATGTTTGTACTATATGGTATTTGACTTTCACAAACCACGGTCAGAATATTTGTACCGTGGTATCTGACTTTTACCAACCTCGGTCAGAATGTTTGTACCATGGTATCTGACTTTCACCAACCTCGGTCAGAATGTTTGTACTATGTTATCTGACTTTGACCAACTTCAGTCAGAATGATTGTACTATGGTATCTGACTTCGACCAACTTTAGTCAAAATGTTTGTACTGTGAAATCTGACTTTAACAACCTTGGTCAGAATATTTGTACTATATGGAATCGGACTTTCACCAACCTCGGTCAGAATGTTTATTCTGTGGTATCTGACTTTCACCAACCTCGGTCAGAATGTTTGTACTATGGTATCTGACTTTCATCAATCTCGGTCAGAATGTTTTTACTATGGTATCTGACTTTCAACAACCTCGGTCAGAATGTTTGTACCATGGTATCCGACTTCCACCAACCTTGGTCAGAATGTTTGTACCATGGTATCTGACTTTCACTAACTTTGGTCAAAATGTTTGTACTATGGTATCTGACTTTCACCAACCTCGGTCAGAATGTTTGTACCGTGGTATCTGACTTCACCAACCTCGGTCAGAATGTTTGTACTACGGTATGATCGTATCGGATTTTCACCAACCTCGGTCAGAATGTTTGTACACTGGTATCTGACTTTCACCAACCTCGGTGAGAATGTTTGTACCATTATATCTGACTTTCACCAACCTCGGTGAGAATGTTTGTACTATATGATATCGAACTTTCACCAACCTCGATCAGAATGTTTGTACTATGGTATCTGACTTTCACCAACCTCTGTCAGAATGTTTGTACTATATGGTATCTGACTTTCACAAACCACGGTCAGAATATTTGTACCTTGGTATCTGACTTTTACCAACCTCGGTCAGAATGTTTGTACCATGGTATCTGACTTTCACCAACCTTGGTCAGAATGTTTGTACCATGGTATCTGACTTTCACCAATCTCGGTCAGAATGTTTGTACTATGGTATCTGACTTTCACCAACCTTGGTCAGAACGTTTGTACTATGGTATCTGACTTTTACCAACCTCGGTCAGAATGTTTGTACTATGGTATCTGACTTTCACTAACCTTCGTCAGAATGTTTGTACTATGGTATCTGACTTTTACCAACCTCGGTCAGAATGTTTGTACTGTGGTATCTGACTTCCACCAACCTCGGTCAGAATGTTTGTACTGTGGTATCTGACTTCCACCAACCTCGGTCAGAATGTTTGTACTGTGGTATCTGACTTTCACCAACCTCGGTCAGAATGTTTGTACCGTGGTATCTGACTTTCACAAACCACGGTCAGAATATTTGTACCTTGGTATCTGACTTTTACCAACCTCGGTCAGAATGTTTGTACCATGGTATCTGACTTTCACCAACCTTGGTCAAAATGTTTGTACTATGGTATCTGACTTTCACCAACCTTGGTCAGAATGTTTGTACTATATGGTATCTGACTTTCACCAACCTCGGTCAGAATGTTTGTACTATGGTATCTGACTTTCACCAACCTTGGTCAGAATGTTTGTACCATGGTATCTGACTTTCACCAACCTTGGACTGACAGAATGTCTGTACCATGGTTTCTGACTTTCACCAACCTCGGTCAGAATGTTTGACACTATATGGTATCTGACTTTCACCAACCTTGGTCAGAATGGTTGTACCGTGGTATCTGACTTTCACCGACCTCGGTCAGAATGTTTGTACCATGGTATCTGACTTTCACCAATCTCGGTCAGAATATTTGTACTATGGTATCTGACTTTCAACAACCTCAGTCAGAATGTTTGTACCATGGTATCTGACTTCCACCAATCTAGGTCAGAATGTTTGTGCTATTTCACAAACCACGTCAGAATATTTGTACATTGGTATCTGACTTTCACCAACCTTGGTCAAAATGTTTGTACTATGGTATCTGACTTTCACCAACCTCGGCCAGAATGTTTGTACTATATGGTAGCTGACTTTCACAAACCATGGTCAGAATGTTTGTACTATGGTATCTGACTTTCAACAACCTCGGTCAGAATGTTTGTACTATATGGGATCTGACTTCCATCAACCTTGGTCAGAATGTATGTACTATGTTATCTGACTTTCACCAACCTCGGTCAGAATGTTTGTACTATAGTATCTGAATTTGACCAACTTCAGTCAGAATGTTTGTACTATGTTATCTGACTTTCACCAACCTCGGTCAGAATGTTTGTACTATGGTATCTGAATTTCACCAACCTTGGTCAGAATGTCTGTACCATGGTATCTGACTTTCACCAACCTCGGTCAGAATGTTTGTACTATATGGTTTTGACATTCACAAACCACGGTCAGAATATTTGTACCTTGGTATCTGACTTTTACCAACCTCGGCCAGAATATTTGTACTATGGTATCTGACTTTCAACAACCTCGGTCAGAATGTTTGTACCATGGTATCTGACTTTCACCAACCTTGGTCAGAATGTCTGTACCATGGTATCTGACTTTCACCAACCTCGGTCAGAATGTTTGTACTATATGGTATTTGACTTTCACAAACCACGGTCAGAATATTTGTACCTTGGTATCTGACTTTTACCAACCTCGGTCAGAATGTTTGTACCATGGTATCTGACTTTCACTAACATTGATCAAATGTTTGTACTATGGTATCTGACTTTCACCAACCTCGGTCAGAATGTTTGTACTATATGGTATCTGACTTTCACCAACCTTGGTCAGAATGTCTGTACCATGGTATCTGACTTTCACCAACCTCGGTCAGAATGTTTGTACTATATGGTATTTGACTTTCACAAACCACGGTCAGAATATTTGTACCGTGGTATCTGACTTTTACCAACCTCGGTCAGAATGTTTGTACCATGGTATCTGACTTTCACCAACCTCGGTCAGAATGTTTGTACTATGTTATCTGACTTTGACCAACTTCAGTCAGAATGATTGTACTATGGTATCTGACTTCGACCAACTTTAGTCAAAATGTTTGTACTGTGAAATCTGACTTTAACAACCTTGGTCAGAATATTTGTACTATATGGTATCGGACTTTCACCAACCTCGGTCAGAATGTTTATTCTGTGGTATCTGACTTTCACCAACCTCGGTCAGAATTTTTGTACTATGGTATCTGACTTTCATCAATCTCGGTCAGAATGTTTTTACTATGGTATCTGACTTTCAACAACCTCGGTCAGAATGTTTGTACCATGGTATCCGACTTCCACCAACCTTGGTCAGAATGTTTGTACCATGGTATCTGACTTTCACTAACTTTGGTCAAAATGTTTGTACTATGGTATCTGACTTTCACCAACCTCGGTCAGAATGTTTGTACCGTGGTATCTGACTTCACCAACCTCGGTCAGAATGTTTGTACTACGGTATGATCGTATCGGATTTTCACCAACCTCGGTCAGAATGTTTGTACACTGGTATCTGACTTTCACCAACCTCGGTGAGAATGTTTGTACCATTATATCTGACTTTCACCAACCTCGGTGAGAATGTTTGTACTATATGATATCGAACTTTCACCAACCTCGATCAGAATGTTTGTACTATGGTATCTGACTTTCACCAACCTCTGTCAGAATGTTTGTACTATATGGTATCTGACTTTCACAAACCACGGTCAGAATATTTGTACCTTGGTATCTGACTTTTACCAACCTCGGTCAGAATGTTTGTACCATGGTATCTGACTTTCACCAACCTTGGTCAGAATGTTTGTACCATGGTATCTGACTTTCACCAATCTCGGTCAGAATGTTTGTACTATGGTATCTGACTTTCACCAACCTTGGTCAGAACGTTTGTACTATGGTATCTGACTTTTACCAACCTCGGTCAGAATGTTTGTACTATGGTATCTGACTTTCACTAACCTTCGTCAGAATGTTTGTACTATGGTATCTGACTTTTACCAACCTCGGTCAGAATGTTTGTACTGTGGTATCTGACTTCCACCAACCTCGGTCAGAATGTTTGTACTGTGGTATCTGACTTCCACCAACCTCGGTCAGAATGTTTGTACTGTGGTATCTGACTTTCACCAACCTCGGTCAGAATGTTTGTACCGTGGTATCTGACTTCCACCAACCTCGGTCAGAATGTTTGTACTTTGGTATCTGACTTTCCCCAACCTTGGTCAGAATGTTTGTACTATGGTATCTGACTTTCACCAACCTCGGTCAGAATTTTTGTACCATGGTTTCTGACTTTCACCAATTTTTTTTTATAAAAGTCGAACAGGAAATGAAAAAAAATGAAATAAACACCGAGAAAAAATACTGTAAATATAAAAATTGATTTGCAAATTGCGAAAATGGCAAATTATCAAAAAGCGCCCGGATGGTAATGACGCTGCGTTTGAGACCTTCTCGCCTCTCACCGCTGCGAGTTCGAATCCCACTGGGAGCTCGACTTGTAAGTGAGAAAGTGTCGATTCTTACGGATAGCGAGAGGTATACGGCACTGATTCTACCCAGGAAACAGTGGGTGGTCTGCATCCACCATGAAAAAATCGACCGTTATATATACCCTAAAATGTGATGGAAATGACGTAAAACACCATTCAACCAACCAAATATCCAACCCACATAAATGCCGAAAATGTCCGAATTATCATGGTCAGGGGATGCGATGTAACCAATAAAATGCAGAAAAATGTATTTTAAAAAATGGAATTCTGACATATTGAATATCTTTTCGTTGTTTTTAAGCTACAGTTAACACGATGGGCAACTACACAGCACATACAACAACCAACGGAAAATGGATTTATCTGGAGAAGAACGCCACTTCTAAACTATCGTATGTGTGCGAGTATTCATTCCCAAAAACCGGTAAGTCTGTGTGCATGGGTGGCTGATTTCCGGCGAGATATTTTCGTTGACACTCGTGAAAGGAAAAAATACAAAGTTTTCAATAATGAATACAATCATGTCAAAAACAAAACAGAAACCCCATTATATTGCCGGTTATCACATGTTCTGATAACAGCATTGTTCTTATCAACTCATGGATTTGATATTTTAATTGTTGTTTGAAATGCATGGTTTGATTGACTGTGTCTTCCTGTTCGATTATATACATACCTTTATCACAATGTTGAAGACATACACGATTTGGGTACATATTGAGATACAGGTTTAATAATATTAGAACATAACAAGCAAGGTTTTACGCAAGCGTAAAATAGCTGCCGAGAGAAAATAGCATACATTGAACAAAACTGCTAAGTATCAACTGTTGTATCTTAACTAATTTTCTTATTTTAAATATATTTTAGAATAGATATATGATAAGTATTTTGTTTCGACCCACAGTTTGTAAAACATTTATTTTTTGTTTAAACTGTTACATCTTTTGAGAGTTACCCTCCCTTTATATGAAAATATGAAATGTACTGCTAAAACACATAACATGAGTCAAAGATCGCTTAAAGATATAAAATTCTTAAAATTGGTATGAAATAATAGAAAAAAACATAAACATTTGACTCATTTATCGCAGATTTTCCGTCTATAAAAAAAAACGAAATATGGATAATCTTAAAGTACCTCCCTTTACATTGAATATTTTTTGAAATTCAAGTAACTGTAATTCAGCGTTAACATTAAATATTTTGAAAATTTCTTTTGCAAACGCATTTGTAGTGGTAATGCTAGTAAAACATGATGTCAAAATAATTTTAACTGGCATATTTTAGAATTAGGAACATCGAAAGCTTCACTTATTCGAAGTACTTAATAACATCCTATATACCCAGTTGTATAAGTGTTATGACTTATTTCTAAGAAAATACATTGACTTAAAAGTTTTAAAATATGTTCATGCAATCAGAGTAGACGATTTACACCCGTTATTTTGCAGTTTAACCGTATCTCTAATCAAGCTCAAAATACACAAAACAATGAGAATATTATTGACATATTCTTAGGTTGATACTTAGCAATTTGGTTTAGTATATATTTGGGTAGGAACTGGGAACAAAGTTTAACATAATAACAGATCAAGTCACGGATGTTAAAACTGTATTGAAAACAAATTTCGGGAGTTTTTTATTACCAGGCATTCAATTCTTCCTACCAAATATTTTGACATACCTTACATTGTAACACGTCGTTTTAGAAGTACACATAAACACAGAAATAGAATCGTTCATATGTAAGGGATGCGTGTGCGTTAGCGTGCATTACAACACAGGTAAACTGTTCACTGATACCATGTGTACGGTAGCGTTGTCAAAGGGAACTGATTCTTGCTACCTTATCATGTGCAATTATGAAAACCATATAAGAGTCGCTGCCGGAACGAAAACCATATAAGAGTCGCTGCCGGTGTAACGGAACGGCAGCGAATGAAGTGGTATGTGTATTTGCAGGTGTGTCTACCACAGTCATACCCTATGTTTGTGCCACACCTGATGTGTGTCCTTATCCGGAGTCTGGAATCAATGCAAATGTCAACGTGATGTCATTGTCAGAAGGATCAATCATTGTGTACACTTGTTTGACTGGTTATACGCTGGTGGCGGGGAATCTATCAAGCGTGTGTGTTTCTATTGGAGCTGTGTTGGCATGGAACGGCAGTGCACCAGAATGTCAAGGTACGGAAAGGAAATTGGATATTAAACAAAGGGTGCAAATACTTAAATGTAACAGAAGTGACATTCTTCTGATTAAAGGGAAATCAGAATCAGTATTTAAGATTGGACGGGGCGATATTGTTTAACGGTCTACTGTGATATTGTCAGTGAAAACGGGCGTACTTTCCTTGTAATATCGTAATATCAGACAAGCCCTAACTAAGCGAAATGTTTAAGGTAACTGAACAATGCATTTACATAAATTAATAAACTTACATTCACAGTTCTATGTCCCGAGCCTGACGTAAACGCCAACAGCAGTTATGTGATGTCATCTAATCTGTACGTGCTAGGGATTACAGCCATATATAGCTGTGATCTATGTTGTGACAATACGGCGAGCAATTTGACGCGGGTTTGTCATGGTGTCGGTCTGTGGACGGGGAATGCACCAAACTGTTCAGGTAAGTATGTTTGTCATGGTGAACGAGGAATGCACCAAACTGTACAGGTTAATTTGTTTGCCGTGGTGTCGGTCTGTGGACGGGGAATGCACCAAACTGTACAGGTAAGTTAGTATGTTTGTCAAGAAGTCTGTCTATGTACGGAGATTGAACCAAACTGTACAGGTATGTATGTTTGTCATGATGTCGGTATGTGGACGGGGAATGCACCAAACGGTACAGGTAAGGTAGTATGTTTGTCATGGTGTCGGTCTGTGGACGGGGAATGCACCAAACTGTTCAGGTAAGTATGTTTGTCATGGTGAACGAAAAATGCACCAAACTGTACAGGTTAATATGTTTGTCATGGTGTCGGTCTGTGGACGGGGAATGCACCAAACGGTACAGGTAAGGTAGTATGTTTGTCATGGTGTCGGTCTGTGGACGGGGAATGCACCAAACTGTTCAGGTAAGTATGTTTGTCATGGTGAACGAGGAATGCACCAAACTGTACAGGTTAATATGTTTGTCATGGTGTCGGTCTGCGGGGAATGCACCAAACGGTACAGGTAAGGTAGTATGTTTGTCATGGTGTCGGTCTGTGGACGGGGAATGCACCAAACTGTACAGGTAAGTTAGTATGTTTGTCATGATGTCTGTCTATGGACGGAGAATGCACCAAACTGTACAGGTTTGTATGTTTGTCATGGTGTCGGTCTGTGGACGGGAAATGCACCAAACTGTGCAGGTACGTTTGTCATGATGTCGGTCTGTTAACGGGGAATGCACCACACTGTACAGGTATGTGTAATGGTGTCACTGGTGAGTGTTAGTTATACATTGTTATATAGTAGGTACCATTAAGCAGACGCACACCCTCGTCGCCATGTCATCAGCAATGGAAATTAAAATGGGTTCATGACGAACCAATAAAAAACATTTAGTCTCATCAAAATGTAACAGTATCTGTAGTGCTAGTATACCCAAACTATTTAAAACGCTAATAACTAATTATTTCCAACTTGATTGGAAGCAGAACAACTAATTCTGAAAAAAAATAAACGTTTTTTATTCGAAAAAATGTGTGCAGTACTGGCAAAATTATTTAAATCTCATTACGTAAGTATTTATAATAAATAATAAATATGGTGGGCACTGTCTTTTCGAATATTGAAGAAACTAACCGGCCAAATAGCTGCAAAACCGTTTATCAAAACTCTATCCAGGTGTTCAGTCATAGGATAATGTAACTGGGTCGATTAAAAGTATAGGTTTATTCACGGGCTCTTAACATATCCGTGATTGAATATGCTTAATATAAATTATGACTTGGTAACTCTTAATTCGATGCTCCAGATTTGGGTTTTGACTTGGATGGTTAAAGCTGTTTATGTTGTGTCTACAGAGTTTGGATTCTCAGTGTAATATAAGTTGTCTATATCCCTCGACGCCAGTAGGTTTAGAAACGGTGTACGTCTGTTGTAAAATATACCTGTTGATGGTGTGATAGGGACTTTAAACATAATAATGTCAACCTAGGTGTATAATCTTGGAAAAACAATAATCACCTTCTTTTCCTAAAATTAAGGATTTGCATTTACTTCTGTTCATAATAATGACAACCATTTTTTTTTCTTTTACCGGTCGGATGGACTCTAATTTTTGTAAAAAAAAAAGGAATCTAGAAAGTTTTTTCAAAAACACACACAAAAACGGCATATAAAGTATCCGTATTTTGGTCTCACATTTCAAATAACCATGTGATAATGTTTTAACATTAATGTAAAATTAGAAGATCATGTTTCAAAGATGTACTCTGGTCAATTTTGTTTCACGAAGTAGAATAGTGTTTAAATATTACCTTTTGCTTAAAGCTGGTTATTTGCCTGAATATTTTGCAAATTTATTCCAGTTTGCATAGTTGCTCCTTACAACTTAAGAAATTCAAATGATTACGTATCTATTCATACGAGAACGCCGATATTAAGTAATTCGTTCATTCCCTCGTGTATATCGTTATGGAATACAATACCTGAACACTACGAAATGCAGACTCCCTTTCTGCTTTTAAAACTCTTATTACAAATCAATACTTTATTCCGCCCAAAATACCTTTTTCTATTTTTCTGGATATCGTAGATTGTCTGTATTTCATGCACAAATAATAAACAAATGCAGTAACCTGAAATATGATGTGTTTATTAAAACAAATCAAAGAAAACGCAACCTGTGAGAAGTGTTGGCACGGAAAGGAGCACGTCGAAAATTATTTTATGAAATGTCCGTTTTATTTAAATGAACGACTTCGTCTTTTCCATGCTACCCATCCGTTTCACCCGCTTAGCGTTCAGGTAATTTATTTGGAAAAGATAGTTATACAAATAATAGACAATAATAAGTATAGCACACCCTATATCAGGCCTGAGACACCATATCATATGGGTCGAGGGTCGATATATGGTGTGATATGAATATAAACATTTTTTATTCTATTTATCATATACTTTAGAAATGACTTTGTTGAACTGTCAACTTCAGCAAACTTACTACGCTGTTTCCAAGGAGAAAACAATAATATTAATAATAGATGTAATCCTATTCTGATGTGTTCACGTCTGTCGCGTATGCGTCTTCGCGACTTTTTTTTCCGAAATTTGATTTAAAATGAATGCCATTGAATTTGAAATTACTAGTATCTAATTCAGAAAATGAATGGTCACACATGGTTATTTCATCCGCGGATGGTTATATATCATTGAGTTTATTATAAATTTGTTAAATGGTCCGTGTATTATGCCTTATTTATTTATTTATTTTACTTCTATCTATCTATCATCTGTTTTATTTCATCTTCTAAGCATTACTAGTCAAGTCATTTCCGTTGAGTTATGGTGACATATGGTGAGCTGTCAAAGATGACAGCTCAACGTACACATGTAGATGTAGATGTATAGCCAATAAGCTGGCGCGAAAACGGGATGGAATGCAGACGACAAACCATACGCGTAACAAATCGGATACAATCGTAATTAATCGGTAATCTCCGTATCACTCCGCTGAAGGAGTCATAAAGAACATTCGGTTATTTCCGTGATATGACATTTGTTTACCCTTTATTTCACGCGTGTGATAAAGCTTTATTGCCCGGCAACTAAATCCTGATTGATATGACTAGCATGGTCTATGTCGTATCGTATATTCAAAAACAACGTATTGATAGGGAAGTATGTGATAAAAGATAATAGCACTATTTTAAGTCATGTTCAACTATACATTAAAGATAACTAAACGATTTAATTACGACTAGAGATTATATACACTATTATGACACCCGCTCAAGGCAGGACCCTACAACCACAGCATCATCATTCATTCCTTCTTGTTTAATCTTTCCTGGAACTTTATTCTATTAACTCCTTTTTTTTCTTCTTTTGTTCATCGAAAAATGTACTTGAATATTTTATGTTAATAATATTGCCATCTTGTTAACTGTTAATTACAATACTGCTGGGAAGGGCCTTTATTAAAGCTGGAAGACCTTGTGGCCCAACCCTTTTGATTATATATAGAAGAAAAGCAATAAAATATGTTTAACGTATTACCTTTTGTACTAACAAGATACATATTTAAAATGTTTCAGATTTTTTTTCCTCCTCCTGTTGAACTTTTCTGGAAAATAGTTTGAGAACAAAAAAAAATACTCTGGCCTAATGAACACAAGGAAATGAAAAACGAAACAAGACTTAATACAAATGAAAGCGGTTGTTATAGACATTGAGTTGAACAAATGATGAGGTTGCAGCTTGTTAAGTTATTACGCACCCGATGTTGAATGTGTCCATGTACATGTAATAAAGTACAAATGTACTTTTCAGCTGGTATGTACATGATGTTGACATCATATTAAAAGAGTCTATTTCTATATTATATAATCTAATCCCATGTAGAGTGACACTTTTGAGCTGGTATACATGCTGTTGAAAGGATGTTGATATGTCCCAAATAAAGATTGTATGGCGCCGATATCATAATTAATATATAAGGCCATCTCAACTCTAACAATAAACGTTAAACACATTTACTATTTTTTTCCAGACAGGGATATAACCATGTGTAATAAACTAATAAAATAAACAATATTACAATGACAAATGGGTCGGGTAACACGATTGTGGCATGGTCACTGAAATTCCTGTATTTGTTCTGGTGTAAATCATAACACCTGTCAGAATACATGGTGTGCTCTAACTACCAGTTATTGGAAGTTACAGTATGGCAGACAGCTGAAATGGACATGTTACAAAACAAATAGAGTATGGTCTCATCTCGGTGGTTGGTTGGCTATGCCCATCTCGATGTTTCAATCAAGCAACTCGGTGAGACCATACTCTATCTATTACTTGTATTAAACCCTCCCCAAGCCCGACTAACATGCTCTAGTGATACCATTATCCTTGTATGCAAGCAATCAATAAATACTAAATATACAACACATAAGCGGAAGTTCGCTTTATTGCTTTATTCCCATGTGGCACAGTCTATGGCATTGTGTACTTCCGATTCAACACGGATTGTCTGAATAATGAAAAAGTTAAACAAGCAAAGTGTGTATGCTTACGAATATAACCAAAAATAATCGTAATTCATTCAATTGGTATGTTTAACTTGCCATATGCGTTTATATATTAAACTCCATTTAAAAATCAATCACGTACTTCTGCTGTTTACACAATGTGCTTTTTTCAGGCGTTTTTGTTTGTTAACTTCTGAAAACGTAAAATAAACTTTTAAAGTAGACGGCAGGTTAACGTTTACCTAAAATAACCTATTACTAGCACATTGATGGTCCATGCATGTATTTACTGCTTTTAAGAGTACTTGCACTTGTCTGTATTTCAGGCTAGGGCATTTGACATAACAGGGATCCAATCCAGTAGGGGTCCACTCCAAACAAATTGCAACAGAAATTTATCATTTTCATAATCGTCGAAGTGCACTGAGTAACAAAAAACAGTCCGCAAGTCTCGGAGGTTAGGAAAAAAATGTTGATGCCAATAGCTGCAAATTTTAACACAAATTCTGAAAACTGAATCTTTTATATACATATACATGTACATTAATATTATCATTGTAATATTTAAGAGATGAAGCTTCTGGAATTTGTCTATATATTATAGTCATGTACCTAAAATAAATATTTGAAATGAAAACAAACGTTTACATCTTGATATTTTTTTATTATTTATTTATTGCGGGGTGGGTGATGGGTGGCGTTGCGAGGGGTCAATCTTAATGAATTAGCGATTTATATATATGCTGTTTTATTTGGACCAAAAATTCAAACAAGGAAACAAGAATACCATTTTCCAGTCCGTCAGTCCCACGCATGTTGTATTGTACTGTTTATATGACAATAGGCCCTTGAGCTGTGTTTGTCCTATGGTATCACTCTGCTGGCCACACGATATGTATGCGGATAATATATACTCCTCAAAACAATGTAAGTACCATGTTTTGATTTGTGTCATTTTTAGCCCTACTGGCTGAGTTGTCCGTCGTCCGTCCATCGTCCGTCGTTAACTTTTGTCTCGTTAAGACAACCTTTACCAGATTGTTAATATCAATAAAAGCTCGGACAATTTCGAACACCAGATGTGACTATTAACAGTGAGATATGGCCCTTGCTTTAGTTAAAAATGCTATATTTTGCCTCGTTAAGACGATAAGGCGTTCGTTTTTCATCTGATATTTACCAAACTTTACCAGATTGTTAATATTAATGAAAGCTCGAACAGATTCGAAAATCAGCCATGTCAGATCAGTAACATAAGAGTTATGGCCCTTGATTGTTAAAAGTGCTGTATTTTGCCTCGTTAAGACGAGAGGGCCTTCGTTTTGCCGGATTTCAACGACACTCTGCAGGGATAACCAGTGCCTAGTTGTGAGTATCGTCACCTTGTTCCGGTTGAATGGTTTTGACGGAGTTATGGCCCTTTAAAGGTTTTAATACACATTATTTGTATGGACTTGGCCAAATTTCATCGAAACGATCTGTACTAGGCCTATAGTTGTGCATATCGTCACCATGCTCCGGATAAATGATTTTTGGCGGGGAACGGCCCTTTTAAGGTTTTACTACACAAACGTTGTCCGGACTATTGAAGCGAAGCGAAAAGTTGCAGAGATTATCAGAACCGATCCTAGTTGTGCATATCGTCACCGTGTTCCGTTTAAATGATTTTTGACGGAGTTATGGCCCTTTAAAGCTTTTAATACACATAATTTGTATGGCCTCCTGAGGCCTTGGCCAGATTTCAGCGAAACCTTTATGGCGGGGATATGGCCCTTTAAAGGTTTTAATACACAAACTGTGTCCGGACCAGTTATATCGAACCCCTGGCTGGATTCCAACGAAACTTGTCAAGGATGATCAGTATCAAGCCTAGTTGTGCATATTTTCGCCGTGTTCCGTTTGAATGATTGTTGGCCCTTTAAAGGTCTTTGTCCAGACTAGTTTCTTCTGAACTCCTGGAGGGATTGATTACAGCGAAACGTTACAGGGATGAACAGTTCTAAGCCTAATTGTGCATGTCCCTACCGTGTTCCGGTTGAAAGATTTTTGACGGCGGTATGGCCATTTAAAAGTTTTAATACACAAACTTCGTCCAGACTTGTCACAGACTTGGACAGTGATGATGACCACCAAGCCTAGTTGCGCATGTCATCGCCATGTTCCGGTTGCATTTTTTGTGGGAGAGTTGTGGCCCTTTAAAGGTTGTAATACACTAACTTTGTACAGATTAGTTCTCCTGAATCCCTTGCTGGATTTCAACTGGATTTCAACTGGATTTCAACGAAACTTGGCAGGAATCATCGGTGTCAAGCCTAGTTGCGAATGTCGTTGTCGTGTTCCGGTTGAATGACATTTGGTGGAGTTGTGACTCTTTAAACATTTTAATACACAAACTTTGTCCGGACTACCTCTCCCCAACCACCATTCGACTTTCAACGAAACTTGGTTGCACATATCATTGTCTGTGTTCCGGTTGAATGATTTTTGGCACAAATACACAAAATTCACGTCAGTCAATAAAATGGAGCGCTGTTCTGAAAGAACCGCGCTTGGCTCTTTATAAATTTACCCCCATCATTAAATATTGGCTAATGAAAAAGCATTAGGAAAGTGGTGATAAAATCATACTCATCAAAAAGCGGCCCGTTTCCAACGTCAGTGTTTTGAATCTCGTATTTTTGGAGATTCAAATTGACTTTCTGCAGCTGTTTGACACATTTCATTGTTAAAGGAGACTTCTCGCTGTAGATAATGTTTGACTACAATGAGTATTTACTCTTCAGACTCAAAATGAATGAGTGAAAGGAACTTGTTCAGAGTAAACAATTTTTTTTGTCCCTAAAGTTAACATATGGAGATAAACAGTTGCATACTATTTCAAATGTACTGAGTGTATATGGTTGACATAGTTCATGATCTTTATGACCTTGGTCTTAGAGGCCGATTATCAATCTGTATAGAGAAATTCTTAGATGATAGACAGTTTCGTGTCCGAATGGGTTCAACCCTCTCTGACATTCATGAACATGAGATTGGTGTGCCACAGGGCAGCATACTCTCTGTCACCCTTTTTAATATAAAAATTAACTGTATAGTTAAATGCATCAATCCTGGTATGGATTGCTCTCTATCTATATTTTGACGACTTTGTTATATGTTATCGTGCAAAAAACATGAACACTATTGAGAGACAACTTCAACAAATCTAAAACTAATTGTATGCACTTTTGTCAGCTACGTAAACATCATGAAGACCCTCATCTAACTCTGGATGGGTCACCAATACCAGTAATAGATGAGACAAAATATCTTGGCCTTATTTTCCTATACATAATCAAGGATTACGACTCGCATTAAGGGCCTTTCGTACACCACCAGCCAATAGTCTATATGCTGAAGCTAATGAACCATCACTGTCTCATAGACGGGACAAATTAGCCCTTCAGTATGCCATTAAATTACAATCTAACCCTTCAAACCCAACTTTCGATACTGTTTTTAGTCCTAGGTATGAACCTCTTTTTGATCGAAAACCGAAGGCCATTCGACCATTTGGTCTTCGTATTAAACCAAAATTTAGAGACACTGAAATCGACCTAAATTTGATTGCCAAGTACAAAGTACCACAAATTCCACCGTGGACTTTGGAAACACCAACAATTATTTTTGATCTTTGTAATAGTAACAAATCCAGTACAGACCTACTGTCTTTCAAAGCAAATTTAATGAAATTAAATCGAAATACAGTAACTTTCAACATATATACACAGATGGTTCTAAAGATGGAGATAATATAGCTGCAGCAGCTGTTGTTCACAAACACAGCATAAAGAGCCGCCTGCCTGACAAGACCTCTAACTTTTCAACTGAACTTAAGGCAACTGAACTTGCCTTCAACTATATTCAGGAATCTGATGACTATTTTGTAATCTTTTCTGATTCCCTTTCGTCTCTTCAAGCCCTGGGTAATATGAAACATGATAATCCAGTTTACGAAAGTACAATTCTCTTATAGTTGATAATGTTATTGTTTTCTGCTGGCTTCCAAGCCATGTAGGATTACGTGGTAATGATAGAGCTGATAGTTCTGCTAAAGCAGCATTAAGTTCACATATATCTAAATCAAAATTACCTTATACTGATTTTAAAAGTTGTATTAAGACATATATTCGTAACTACTGGCAAGCCGCTTGGGATTTGTCAGTTAACAATAAACTCCATTCAATTAAACCTGTACTCGGAGAATGGCGTTCTTCTAGTAGATCCATTCGTCGAGAAGAAGTTGTCCTAGCCCGGTGCAGGATAGGGCATACACGTTATACTCATTCATATTTATTACAAGGTAAGCGATTACCAGAATGTATAACCTGCTTTGCATCGTTAACGGTCAAACACATCTTATTGGAATGTGTAGACTTTGATCCTATGCGTCAAAGGTACTACAATGTTAATACTATCAGCGGCGTAGCGTGGCATACTCCATTACGCCATGGCGTAACATGGAAATTGAAAAGGCAAAAAAAGAAAAGTCTTAAAAGTTGAAATCTGCAATAAAAACTGAAGTGGGGTGAGGGGGAAAGGTTTTCAACTAGCATTTTCAAATATGAAAATAAAAATCAGTTTTTTAAAATCTACAAATATTTGCGGTATTTTGTTGCCGCGTTAATAAATTTGGGTAGTATACCGTGTAATTATTTTAAAATCAACACTCGGTTTAAAAGTAGTGTATGTATACTCTTTATCGTTGGGGGTATATTGCGATCCGAATGATTTGTTTACAAAGCGCGAATATTTGAAATGAATCGAGTCATGGACCTCCACCTGCAGATGTGTTTTCGGGCGGAACCCCCCAGAGGGTTACAGACGATAACACCAGATTCAAGTTGTTAAACTCAAAGTGGGACGAAGTACAACATTACCCCTTCCCAGTCAGGTATCTACAATATAGCAATATAATATAACTTTAACCAAACAATGAGTACATTTTTAAAGTCGATTCTAAAAGTTCAAAATTTATGTTTTTCATAAAGCGGAATGTCAATTCTACATGAGACTGGGTCATGAACTTGAAGAAGTTCAAAACAATTGTTTAGCCTCAGCACAATTTCAATAGGCCTATTGTACTGTATATCTAATCATTTCGATTGTATTGAATCAAAATATCAAACGCTAATCTATCATACAGTTACTGTATAATCGTAAGCAAACATTTTGGAAAAAATTGTCGCAAAGCTAACCCACGTCGATTTTATTTTTATGTATACTGCACAAGAAATAAAAATAAAAAATCTCTACATATTGAACAAAGCCAATAATAATAATAGCGTGTGTGTACAAATTTATAGTACAGAGTTTGGCCGAATATTATGCACACTAAAATATTAAGTTAAATTATAATGAAAGACGTTTTAAGGAAAACAACCATTCAGTTGCTTAATTTAATTATTGACCTATTTATTTTAGATTCTGGGACTCCTGTTCCAAAACACTCCGTGAAGACTTCATCGGCTTCGCCATGTGTAAGTCAAAGACAGGCGAAGCTCTCTCTGGGGGCGTTTCTGATTAATCTAGAGGCCGCAGGTGTTGATCTACCTACAATGAGGGGACAGGGCTATGATGGGCAGCCAACATGAGTGGAGTGTACGTATCCTGAGTTGAAACTGAACACACTTCCATTGTCATTCTTGTAGTAATTCAAACTTTATATCGATATTAATTATTTAATTAGTTGATGGCTCACCAAATGGTCGTCACTCTTCAGTAGCAAACGCCGCCTATGAAGGGACTTAACCGGATTCCACCTCCCAGGTGCGAGGCGGGTGCCTTGTCCATTAGGCCATCGCACTTGGTATACGTACATTTTGTATGTCTGTACACTTTGTCATTTTGAAACACTTAATCCATTACTGATAATGTATTACTATAAAATGTATATAGTCAATTTTTACCATTGATTTCCGCGATTTTACTTTTAGCTTATATTACAGTATAGGCATGTGTGTACAGGGTAGACCATTGACTCAGTTGTATAGACACGATGTAATAATATAACTTGCATTCCTCATATTTATAAAATTGCAGATTCCGGGGTGTGCAGGCTCGTGTGAAGGCACAAATACCTGGGGCTGTGTATACGAACTGCAAGGCACATTGTTTGAATCTAGCCATCGTTCATGCTTCCAAAAAAGTATACGCCCGGAACATGATGGACATGGTCCAAACTATTGCATTTGCATTTAATTATTCAGCGAAAAGGTTATTGTGCTTTCGAGAGAATATCGGCCCAGTGGATGGAGAGGAAATGAATCGGCGCACAAAACTGCAGTCGTTATGTGAGACTCGTAGGGCAGCACGCGCAGACGCTCTTTTCACCTTCCTCTCATCCTTCACCGCTGTCGAATCATCCCTTCACCAGCTGACCACAGAACATGGCGACACGAAGGCAGCCTCTTACAACAAGGCGATACTCACATTCGAGTTTATCATATGCCTGATTGCAGTAGAGCACGTTCTTTCAGCGGTCGCGCCTCTATCAAAAATGCTACAGAAGAAAACATGCGACCTTGTAGTTGCCGTTACTAAAACGCGGGCTGTAATATAGCACTGTTAGAGGCCGAAAGGGGTGACGCCAAGGTGTGGAATGTCTTGTTTGACAAGGCAGTCAACCTAGCCAACCAGGTCGCTATGGAACCTAGTATTCCACGACACGCTAGTATTCAAAGAAACCGACCTAATGTACCAGCGGTGACTCTGTCCGATTTCTGGAGAAGAAATATGTATTTGCCCTTTGTAGATCACCTCATCTCAGATATATAGATTCGACTATTGCTTGGTGAAGACAGGTACAATGCACAGTACCTTATACCGACACAGGTGGATAATTTAACTGCAGAGATCATCGGCAATATCCATGAAACCTTTCTGCCAGATATTGAACCCGACATAGACCTGTTTGTTCGTGAAGTAAACAAGCCAGGTGGATCCGCAGTCCGACCAGAGCCCACACCAGATACCCTCGAAAAGGCTGTGGAACTATCCAGCGCAGACCTTTACCCGAACATTATCATTCAGCACCATGAGCCGCGTCAAGACATATCTAAGGAACACCATGACGACGGAGAGGATGTCGGGCCTAGGCCTCCTCAACATATATAGGGAACGAGACATTAATGTGGAAGTGGCAGTAGACATCTTCGCGCGTAGAAAATAAAGGCGTCTCGCGCTATTGTTTCGTGTGTAAACGCATTTATGTATTGATGTAAAGTAAAGTACTTGTTGATTACAGTGTCACTCCCATTAAAAATGTCTGCCAGATTTGGCTTATCTAGATGATGACATTGTTTTCCCTATTGCTATCCACTACTACGGCGCCTGACAGGTAGGCACTCGCTAACCATTATTTGACTAACGGACGGCTTAGATCAGACTCTTAAGTGATGTTAGAACTATACTGCAATAGTAGGCCTAAATAAGACACTTGTCTAAATGTGTTCACCATAAGTTAGTAAAACTGCAAGCTCTATGGTGAGTATGTAGACGTTCGCATTTGAATATTATTGCATAATAAGAGGTATAAAATAGAAAATTTGTTTTTTGTTTCTGTATGATGTCCCAACTTCAAATTACTTTCTGAACTTGTTTTTTTTTTTTAAGTTTAATACCAATGAAATGCTTTACAGACACAACATGCACAGGTATGTCTATTACAGACACAACATGCACAGGTATGTCTATTACAGACACAACATGCACAGGTATGTCTATTACAGACACAACATGCACAGGTATGTCTATTACAGACACAACATGCACAGGTATGTCTATTACAGACACAACATGCACAGGTATGTCTATAGACACAACATGCACAGGTATGTCTATTACAGACACAACATGCACAGGTATGTCTATTACAGACACAACATGCACAGGTATGTCTGTTACAGACACAACATGCACAGGTATGTCTATTCTTAACTTTTTCTCCAAAGATAAACTATAGTCCTATTTTTTCACTAACAATTATATTGGTATATAAGTTTACAAACAAAGATAATCGATTCAAGTGACAAACAGTGTTAACTAATACTTTATGTTGCTGGTCTTTCTCCTTCAAAACTTCAGGAAAATGAACCATTTGCGTTCTATTTTTCAAAATTTTCCCGGACCCCCACCAGCAGGAGGGGCGACCCCCTCCCGCACCTAGTTCGTGCTTGTTATACGGGTCATTTGGTCAAACATCAAGGCCACTGATACTATAAATAGAAAATTGGTTTCCGCTCAAAATAGAACTTTCCCTTGAGAGTCTTTAATGAACCTTCATCACAAGGAGCGGCTTATGGAAAGGAAGATAGGGATTATTATTCGGTTCAGTTGTTCACAGTTGTCAAGGTTACTGTTACTATAAATAGAACATTGGTTTCCGCTCAGTAATTGTACGTTCCCTTGAGGAATTCAAGTTGAACGAAATTTCGCTATAAGGTGAGGCTCAAGGTGCACATTGTTTTCTTTTGTAATTTAATCATTTCATATGAAGTTAATTCAGAAAAATATAAGTTTTGCATTTTCACCGTTTTTCGTCGTTTACCAAGATTCTTGGCATTTGATGAGACGTTGACAAGAGATGTATGTGAATGCAAGGAACGACAACTCTGGATAGAGATAAGATAGGTGGTTGCACCGGTAGTGGACTCCTTATTCGCTGAATTTGCTTGTTAAACATTGCTTATATTTACAAAATATGTAAATTACCTGTATTTACCTTTTTTATTTATTGCTGAATCCGTATGTTTGTCCCCTCCCAAGATATTTTGTATACTAAATCATGTTTTTACATCATCTGCCACAACAATAACTTAAATGGGCGGAACGTAAAACTTAGTCACTAAAATTTTAGAAGAGAGTATTGGGTCCACTCTTTCAATGTGCCTTAGATTTGTGATCTCATTTGTCGGCAACACTTACGGTTATCTATCGTATTGACGGTAAATTCTACGTACCGCTGGCGTTTAACATTCATAAATACCGCGTGTATAGCCATAATACTCGGAAACGTGACACCATCGACCTCATAATATATAAAATGACCATCATAAACAAAAGCATACACACACACACACGTTATGACCGTAATCCTATGCTGTCAAAGTGTATGCAGGGTAATGGTCAGATATTAAAAAAAATCATGCTACTTGATGCATGCTTTCATTTATAAAATCAACATAAGTGCAAAAATTAATGTCCTGTGACGCAACATTCCTGCTCATTATTTATCATGGATGTAATTGCAATTTTGAACATAATCTTACCTTAATACTATATAGATGTCCTTTAAATCTAATAACATTCAAAGTTCACTGTGGGATGGATAAATACAGGCTCTGAGTAAAGCAACTGGAATGGCCATCCAAATTCTCTTAATTTCAGTGAATACATCTTCACTGTGGATTATATAATGCCTGCGTGAAAGTGTGTTATCTAATATACCGCTGCATTATCTTCATGGAAACTATATCGTTCATCAGGAAAATTTCTAACGATAGCTGGTCGGAGATGTTCTTCAAGTACAGGGGCGTAGCTAGCCCTCTATTCATGTGGATTCATAATTGTGCTAGTGGGGTCCGGGGGCAAGGCCCCCCGGAAAATTTTGAAAACAATGGTGCAATCTGGTGCATTCTGGGCGTTCTGAGGTGCTTTTGTCAGAATCATGTGGATTCAGCCGCGTACTCGCGTATAGGCAGTTACGCGCCTGAAGTATACTTCCTCGTATTTCACCGAATTGATTATTGCCAATCACAGTCTGGCTCTCATCTGGGAAGATCACTTTATTCCACTGTCCATTAACAGCCCATCTTCTTTTTTTTTCCAAACACCATGGCAACCGATTACGCCTGTTATTCTCTCTGACCAAAGTCTTTTTTTTTTTCGAGAAACTCTTCTGTTTAATCCACGTTTATTTAAATTGTATTGCACTGTACGTTTAGACACGTGTACATCCATTTGTTCATTAAATGTCGCTGTTATGTCGCTTAAAGAATCGCTTCGTAGTTTTTACAAGTCTGTCGAGCAGCCGATAATCCCTCTCAGTCACAATTCTAGGTCGCGCACGTGTTTGTCTATTTTCCGAGAACCAGTGTTTACAAAACGTTTTAATAATATTTGAAACAATTGTAAAATTCTATTGATATCAAAAATTGTATTTCCACTTTTCTACAAATCCACAGCCACTTTTTTAATACCAAGTGAAATTGCTTCTTCAGAAATGACGTTTATGACACCTGTTGATCATATCCTGTACATAAATACGTGTTTGTTACTTTAGTCAACAAATTTAGGATAATTCCTGTACATATGTTACTTTAGCTTATGGGCAAAGGGAGACAACCCCTACAGTGCAATTAAATACAAGATGACCGCAATACTGTTTTGTTCTGCTGCCTGCTGTTGTCACCGGAAAAAGCCTGCGCGCTGCCCGTGCACAACGTAGTTTTCTTGCATAATCGCTTTTAACATGGGTCATGGAATATAAAAATTCGGTGAAGAACGGGAATAGGGATCGATCTTAGATATAGTATGTTCTAAAAAATAAACTGAAACGGTCAATGATTTCGGACAAACAGTTCATTACTTACACGGTATATATACAAACGTATGGGTTTATTTATTCAGGGCTTTATATTAGCACATCAGGTTTATTATGTCGGACATCGCATTGAGAGGTTGATGCAGATAAAAGTCAAGCGCGCACCAACATCCGGTATGCAGGAAAACATGCAAAACGTTCTGAATCTGAATAGTTGACGAAGCAAAGCCCAATGCTGGGATATAAGCTTCCGGGTGGCGGCGATTTCTTTAGTAGAAGCGGAAGACCCCTCAACTGTTTTTGCGCGGATTATAATAATAATACATGGGTATCCGGTGAAGATAGGGAATTCCAACCCGAGGTATAAGTGTTTTTATCGGAACCGAGGCTCTGAGGGTTGGAATTCCCTATCTGAACCGAATACCCATGATAGATTTTTTTCTTGCATATCCGTTGACGCCACCAGCTACTAACGTTTTGCATGTTTTCCTGCATACCAGATGTTGGCGCGCGTGAATTTTATCACGACCCTAGGGTGAGATGGAAATATCTAGCCCCGGTAAAATGACGGATATTCTTGTCCGGTGTGCAAGAATACACTATCATACAGGTGGTTCCAGTCTATTACAGTTTTAATGAAAAATGAGTTCTTACACTGTGGTGTATTAGCACTATATCGTGTAACATTCACTATTGTTTGTAACACTCGAGTCTAGAATGTTGTTGCACTCGTAGTCTTTAAATTGTTTGCTTTTATTTGCCTTTTTTGTCTTTGCCGTAATAAAAAATCATCAGGCTCTAACGCCGGTCATAACCCGGACTGTTTTAAATAGCATGGCAAGCCTGTTATCTTTCAGCCGTTGTTAGAGTCATGGAAATACAGGTGTATGTAGATCCATGTTAGAGTGTAGAATAGTTTAAGATCTTGAAGCATTTGTGTCAACACAACCGTCGGTTCTGGTTCTGTAGTCGTTTTTAATTAATCTTGCAGCTAGTCTCTGGGTTTTCTCAAGAGCGTTCATGTCTTGTAGATATGGATCCCAGATTATTGATCCGTATTCCAGAGTGGAACAAAGCTACGTTAGTAGCTGGCGGCGTCAACGCACAACATGTCTCTGATATGCGATAAAAAGAATCTATCATGGGTATACGGTTCAGATAGGGAATTCCAATCCTCGGTATAAGTGTTTTTATCGGAACCGAGGCTCTGCACGTTAAATATAATATAAATATGTAAGGAAAAAATAAGAAATAAAAAATAAAACATGTAGAGGCCTTCGCATGGACGCTGATGCCCTGCTTTACATACTGTATGTCTCACTTTCGAATTAGACAGCTGGACTGGTAACACACATATATATCGTACACACACACACACACACACACACACACACACACACACGCGCAAGTATACAACAAACAAACAAATAACAACCAAGGGTCACCATTTGAACTTGGTAGAGGTTCATGAACCTACATACAAACATTAGCCTCTAGCTCTTGATGATTCAATGAGTTTTCTGTATAACTCGTTGGAAAATTGTGACACCTTGGGTCGAGCTGAATTTGACCCTAGATCACCACCATAAGCTAATGCAATGCGAGGCTTTTTTTTCAAGTTTTTTTTAATGAAGAAAAATAACTCTCACATGGACCTCAGCATGAATTGTGTACGAGTTATTTCCCTTATGTAATAAACCACTAAACTGAGCGCCATAACTAAATGTGTAACAACGTTAAACGGTAGCAATTCTACAACAACCTTTTAAAGTAGCTCTGTTTAAAAGTTACCTTTAATTTAATAATATTTTATTGCTTGATGTTATTTACATAAATACATAAAATTTATAATAATAAATAACATTTTCAAATGGATTGGACCCCGAGTTACCTTTACTTCCTGTACCCCCGTGAAGACTGCGTTTGAAACGTCTCGCCTCTCGACTGTCATATATAACCTAAAATATGTTGAAAATGAAGTAAAGCACCATTCAACCAAGCAACCATTTCCTCCGCTCGTATTACTTTAACTGTCTGTTATTTAAAGGTGTTTTGCAACATCAGCCGTTTCAATCAAATATGCGTATATAAGTAGCTACCTTTATTAACATTGGGGTTGTTACTTTTTACGAACAATGTGATTTTTACCTTAGCTTTTCCTGCACACATTCAACGTAGTAGGTGTTATCACAGATCTAATAACAAATTGTATTACTATGTCTGTGGTGTTATCTCTAAGTTCTAACGTTGTTACAATGTATTTAAAGGGACACATGGTAATCTTGAAGTTGTTATCAAGCATTACAATTTAGTAATCCAGTATTACTTTGACTTTAAACCTGCTTGCATATAATTAGATAGCGTTTTCATATTTTCTTCGTTATTCTACCAAATGTTTGAATTAAACTGAATTGGAGTTTTAAGGTGCACCAACACATGAAAGGTTATATGGCGCCTAACAGGAATGAACATGCCAGGCTCAACCTCTGTGTACATCGAGATAAAATATGGAGAACGGGCCTGGAACCTTCTCACCCTGAACTGCAGAATTGCTGCAAATTATATTGTAGACACTCCATTTACGCTGGAGCCATGTTATAGTTTTTCTGCCACTGCTCTAGTATATTATTTGAGCAATATAATCAACAATAAGTAATATTTAATATGTTTGCAATATTATTATAATTAATATTATTGACTGAAAACATGCAAGATATGTACAAAAAGTAACGGGATGCCGTGAGTTTTAAAATAATTAAGATTGCCGTGTGTCCCTTTAAAGTTGGTGTGCTATTTCCGTCATATTTACTATTGTTTTGTAACACACTGTGGCACTAAACTGATCTCTAACGGGGTTCAGATTTCGAGAATGGTAACTGTTGGCACAACCCAAAGTATGGGTACGTGGCGGAATACATCAACACATGCCAGCAAGACGGAACATGGAGTCTGTTGCCAAGCTTCCTGTTTGGTAGGTAAAAAGCCATGGTCGCTGACATTTCCTTTGTATTTGCACAGTTGTAAATAATTTAATTGAAAATAACATGTCAGACTGAATGACTGATGTACTCCAACTACCAGTTATCGGGAGTTAGATTATGGCAGATAGATGAAATGTACATGCTACAAAAGAAATAAGAGTATGGTCTTCATGCTACAAAAGAAATAAGAGTATGGTCTCATCTGGTTGGTTGATTTAAATACCTGAATGGGCTACGCCTAAATCGATGTTTAAATCAACCAACTAGACCCGTAATGCCACGTGATTACTTGGGTTGTGCTAATTGTTGCCATTCCCGAAATCCGAACCCCGTAATCGAATATTCTATACTGGTTCCCAGTCAGACTAGAGTGTAATATATGTTGTCTAATTATATAGATGAATCGCTATGGTGTCCTGAGTCTGCACATGACGTCGACATGGAGTTGAATCTCTCCGAACTGGAGCAAAATCTGACAGTTGACAAGACGACACTGTCAAAAACCCGTCGGCAAAAAACTTCGGCGGACAACCACCGCACGTCGGCGAAGTGTATGGGCTTAACCGGCGCTTTGATTCTGACAACTGTGTTCGGATGGATCGTTTTTAGTGACATTTTGAAGATTTACAGGTGTGGGAGATCCATCGGCTCTCATGACATGGACAACTCAGATATCATTTTCATTTATTATCTACCCGTCCAAGAAGGTGGCGAGACATAGCACTTTGCGGCTGCGGTAATGGCGTCAACATGTAAGTTGAAGTTCCTATCCCGCCATCAACAGGCAAATTTTACAACATATGTACACCGTTTCTAAACGACGAGGTATATATATAACTTACATATTTTGAGAATCCAAACTCTATAAACACCATATAAACGGCTTTAACCAGCCAAGCCAAACCGCAGAACTGGAGCGTCGAATTATGAATTACCAACTCCTAATTCATTTTACGCAAATTCAGCAAATCTAAGTTTAAGAAATCAGCGAATAAACCTATACTTTTAATCCATATATACATTAGTTTATGACTTGAACACCTGGAAGGGTTTGGATAAACGATTTTATTTGGCGGGTTAGTGCCTAAGTGTTTCACTTTCAAATATTTTCAACGTTGCTTATTCAAATTCATTCAAACTTAGCATATTTCTTCAGTATCATTAAAGCGACACTCGGCAATCTAGCGTAAAAATTAGCACCTCGATGTATTAATCTTCCCTCACTTTAAAACTGCTTGCATATGATTAAATAAAAAACTGAGTTTTCACTTTTCTCTACCTTGTGTTTAAATATATTAGTGGTGCAATATTATCAAAAGTTAGTAATATGTAAAAACAAGTTGCTTTGAACTATTCGAATAATTAATATTAATGACTGAACGTATGCAAGTTATGTTAAAAACTAACGGGACCCAGTGCGTTTTGAAAACATCAGAATTGCCGTGTGTCCCTTTAAAGTCACTCAGAAACACAAGTTCCATAACACTGTATTGTATTTTAGAAAAATTATAAAAGTACAGCCTCTTTTTCGATGTTTAAGTCCGGTCCCTGTTAGGCGATAGATGTACATGTGAATCGACAGTTGCTTGAAAATTGTTTCAAGGGGCGGGTTCGAATTGAATTTGAATTGGGGTTTTAAGGCGCACCAACACATGAAAGGTTATATGGCGCCTAACAGGAATGAACATGCCAGGCTCATCCTTCATGTACATCGAGACAAAATATGGAGAATGGGCCTAGAACCTTCTCACCTGCAGAACTGCAGAGTTGCTGCAAATTTTATGTAGAAACTCAATTACGCTGGAGCCACGTTTATTGTTTTTCTGCCTCTGCTCTAGTGATTTGAGCGAGATGGCACCTGAAACAATGCAGGGGTCATAATGAAGACCTTTAATGAGCATGAACAAAAAATTATAAATTGAACATGAATTTGTGTGTGTTGTGTGTGTGTGTGGGGGGTTCTACCCTTCTGCCTACCCCTCCAACGGGATCTGCAGTGGCCCTATTCTTTGCCCCGTAACCACACGGGGCGGCAGAAACCAATGATCGTGGCAGAACCAATGATCGTGGCTCTAGTGTAACTGGCGTATTTATTAAGAACGTGCATCAACCCTGCAGTACTGCATGTGAGATGGTTCTGCATATTTAAATGTCAATGTAAATGAAGTCATTCATGCTGACCTCTTTTTTTTCCAATTCAAAATACGAGACCTTTATTGCAAAAATATATAGGTGTTTCAAATTGAAACTGAAACGTCAGTCTTACAATATGCATATCATGATCTAGGGATGTAGTGATTTCCTCACCCACTCGATGGGCCTTTTCTTGTTCAAAATACCACCATGAGTAAATATGTATAAGTTGTAGTGTTTAACACATGTATCACTCTGTCGGCCATTTGATCTTAAAATGAAAATGGGTTAAATCTGATGTGATATTAAGAACTGTAGCCTCTGGTCAATGAAATTGTCTTTGTATTTGCACAGGTGTAAATCATTTAATTGAAAACTACACTGGAATAACTGGTGTACAATAACTACCAGATATTGGCACCGAGTTAAAGAGTATGCCACACAGAAGAAATGGACATGCTACAAAACAAACAGTCTACGCCCATCGCCCATCTCGATGTTTATATCAACCAGCTCGATGAGACCATACACTATCTTATTCTATTATGTTTTGTTTGAGATATATATTACTCCTGTATGTTATTAGTTTTCAAAAATCTAAATAAATCTATATGCATTAAAGATTTTATTATTTAATAAAAACATTGAAACCTTAAACAAGTTTGATATATTGTTATACTAAAGAAATTATATTAAAATGCTCTTATTTGTATAATATTGTTTAATAAAATACACGTTAAACATAATATAAATATGTAAGAAAATGTAAGAAATAACAAATAAAACAAGAAAATGCCTTCACATGGACACAGACGCCCTGCTTTACATATGGTATCATAATGTCCCAATTTCAATTGTGGATAATACAACTTGAATATGACATAATCCGAGCCTTCTCTGACCCTAAAAACCTTCTTTTTTTGTTTGACTTTTTACACAACCAGATGAAATATCAAAATCGTAAAAAAGGCTGGTAAGGTCATAAGGTCAGAGAAGGCTTGGATTAGGATATGATGATGCTATATATATATATTAAACAGAACGTGTCATATTTCAGTCACCATTTGGGACTCTGTAAAAGCTAGATAGCAGCTGTCAGTTCATCAGAACCTTCACGGACATTAAAAGTGCCTTTATAATGTCAGTACAAAGTAGCTTTAAGCTAGATGAAATACAACAAGTGGTCCGAGAGACCAAATGAATGAATGGCGTTTTACGGCACGTCAACACATATATAGGTCATATTGTGCCCAAAAACTGATGAAGGATGGACAAATGAAATATTAAGCTATTAAAAACTAATGTAAAAATATGTTGTTAAAACTATTTACATACAATAGATGATATGGTAAAAATAGTAACTATCTATATGTAGGACAACAAATGCCTGTCAAAGGGTGTGTTAACAAATAAATGCAAATATAAAAATTATTTTACAATGAATTGTACAGTTGGATTTCTTTTAAGAAGTCTAAAACAAGACTAAAATCTATAGTATCAAATAACTCTTTCATAGTATTAACTGTGTGGTACCTTTGTCGTATAGGATCAAAGAA